>JAFREQ010000042.1:1207500-1310000 GCA_025331565.1 Holacanthus passer | reverse complement strand
TGAGCTCCGAGCCTTGGCTCAGATTGACTGCAGCCTGTGAACTGAAGTGGATGTTGTGTTTAATCAAAGTCGGCGCTTCAGCTCTGTGACACCAGCTTTCATGACTCGACACTGTGAGTCCTCAAACACTGAGCGTCAGTATTTTACATTAATGTACTCAGTATTTTACATTAATGTAAAATACTCCATTACAAGACGCCTGCGAGCCCCTGGAGGGGAAAGTTCAGTTATGAACCACTCATTAGAACAATTTGTGTGTTGCCAGGTTTGGTTGGAAAATGATTCATGATTCAGACTCGTGACGAGCAGAGGTTGAGATTTAAGTGTTGGACGATGAACAGTGTTTCCATCCTTTGTCCTCAACAAATAAAGAAATCAACTGAAATTCTCCGTCCGGACACAGTTTATATGCTCAGAGTTGAAGAGCTCAGTTACGATGTGAGCAGACTCTCTGGATCCTCTGCAGAGACTCTGACCACCTCACTGTGCTTGAATTCAAACAGGTTTTATTACAGAAAATGAGCCGTGTTCTTTATACATTTCTGTGCGTCTGTACAGCAGCCGAGGAAGAGGAAGCGTCTCTTCATCACCTCGGACTGAAGTTTTCAAACTCTTTCAGCGTGATGGAAAAAGATGGACAGTGTCTTAAATCAACAGACTGTATGTGCTTTTATTTTGAAATGTCTGAAGCCACACGGCATCGAGCACAATGAATAAACAGTCATTTCCTCGACCCATTCTGTTGTTCGAACTTGACTTTAATTAAATCCAGAGTCTCGTGCTTTGGGCCGACGTGACGCTCGAGAGGCATCGCTGCAGATAAACAAATGTTTACAGGCCGACGGTCTTTATCCAGCAGTGTCTGCAGCCGGAGACGCACAGAGGTGGAGACAAACCAAACCCACTCACTGTGATTCACTTCAGCTCAGAGGCTTTCATTTGACTTTTCATTTCAATATCTAACCGCCGGAGTTAAAGGCGATTTGTGACTTTACATTCATTATAAGATAAACTACTGTTCCATCTTCTGTCGTCACAGGATTTTTGCCTCCTCATTCATGTAAAAGCAGGATTTTTCCTGTTGGAGCTCATTTTCAACTATTTTGTTCAGGACTGAAACTAATGATTCTTTTCATTCTGGATTGAGTTGTTTCACACACTTTTTAATCTCTAAAGTAACTTGTAACTAAAGCAGTAGTGGAGTAAAGGATTAGGAGAAAGTCTTGTACCTGGATAAATTACATCACACTCTTCTTAAATCCAGGAGTGTCTGACTTTATTTCACTGCTTCGCTTTTATTGTATTACATGATGGATGCAGCAGAACCACTGTGCCGCCTTTACTCGAGTAAATGATCTGTGTCCCTTCAGAGCTTCGGTCACCTCGCCGAGCTCGATACCTTCGCTCACTCCCAAACAAACAAATAAATAAATAAACAAACAAAATAAACAGCAGTGAAAATAACCTGCGAATCAATTCCACGCTCAGCAGATTCCTCCTGGTTGTGTTTTTCCAATTAAGTGTCTGGATGACTGGGGGGGAGGAGGGGGGGGTGAGGAGAGGTAAGTTGTTTATTTTGGCCAGTAAATGACATTTATGCAAATTCCCTCAGGATGGATTGCTGACAGAAGGTGTGCGGCGTGTCGATCACTCCACTCCTCCGAACCTCAGGACAGAGGAAGTGACGGAGCGGCTGCAGTGCTGAGTCTTCATGACACCAGGAGCTGAACCAACCACGTGATGGATGGATGAAATCAGAAGAGCTGCGAGTTCTAAAGCTGAAACCACAAAAGTAAACGCAAGAAAACCTGAATGTTAAAAGATGCAACTGAAGGAAACTGGAGGAAACCATGTTAAAGACATAATCTGACTTCAACTTTGAACTTTGCAAAATGTCTGCCCCCTAGTGGCCAAAGAAAGCGTTAATGCAGCTTTAAGGTTAAGAAGCGTTGTGAGGAGTGTTTGTCCCAGAACAGACGGTTCGACTGTTTTTAAAGAAAGAATGAGATTAAAAAGGAGGAGGAGAGCGACGGCTTGTTAATCCTCTCTGTGAGCGACCGACTCCTGTGAGCTGCAGAGGAGTCCGTCCGTCCGTCTGTCGGCCCGTCCACACACTATAACTGCGTTCACTGTGTGTGTGTGTGTGTGTGTGTGTGTGTTGGCAGCCGACGCCCCAGCTCATCCCCACTTTTTCCTGATTTCCCCTCGGTAAAGAGCTGCGGCTGTGCTGACCTGCAGCTCATTATACCCTCTGCTGAACCTCCTCTTCATGCCTCCCTCTCCTAATCTACTGGGACTTTGTGTCTGTCTATCTGTTTCCAGCAGCCGTCCGTATCAGGGTTCCACCAAAATGACTTTCTGAAGGCCAATGCCAGCATTTTCATTATCTTCAGCCATTATCTCCAGCTGGTTTTATGCCAAAACTTCCCCCAAATTACAAATATGTTTCTCTGAGAATTTTCATTCTTGTCGGGGTGGAGGAGGCCCCTGAATCTGAATTCACATCATAATATATTAATATATGTATCAGTGTAACTTGGGGGCTTGTGCAGGGGCAGGGGGTGTGGATGCACAGTTCAACTGAACCAGTGATACAAATAAATGTAAACTAATCATGCAAACTGGATGCTTCCTGTTGTGGGTCAACACAGCATCAGTGAGTCTGTGGAACTGGTTCCACATAGGTTTCATTAGAAGGTTGACGGCAGCTGCACACACACAGAGCAAAGAGATGATGAACATTTAATAGGATGTGGTTTTGGACTAATCCAGGATCATTGGGGTTACTTGCATGTAATTTGGGCTTTAACTATCAATTATTTTTATAGTCAAATATTGCACCAAATACTAGCAAGACGTCCGAGTTTCCAAACCTGTATCGTCACCAAAAGTCCCAACTGAGTCACAGAGTCACCGAAGTGATAACAAATCTGAGGGGAACCTGAATCTGCACCACGTCATGGTCATCCATCCGAGAGCAGAGATTCACAATTAGAGATTTTTCATTAAAAAACACAAATGTCACCACATGGCTGTGATAGATTAAAAGTCATTAGGATTCATCCTCTGTGGACCATCAACCACAAAAATGTTCATCAGAGCAACTTTGAGTGTTAGACATAAGTAATGTCAACAACAGGCCAGTAAGGACACAAAGACATAAACCAAAGAGAAGACGCTGCAGTACCTGTTGTGGCCAGCAGAGGCTCCTTTAATGCCCTTTTCAGGCCGTCAGCTAAGCCGCCACATAATAAGACGATTGTGTCGTGATGCAAGCGCTGCGGCGTCCGTGTAACTCCGGCAATCAATCCGGCCACGTCGACTGCCTTCAGAGAGCGCAGCGGCACAACAGGCCCGTGCTTGTACTTCAAATCACTGAAGTCATAATTTAATTTCACACCTGCTCCTGCTTTCATGGGACACAGATGAGCTGTTTCTCAGGTGGAACGGGACTCGAACGGCTCCTGCACCTGCTGCCCCGTCTCGTCTCAACTCGCTCCGACTCCATTCATCCATTCAGCTCCACAGTGTGATCCCTGAAGGACCGGTGTCAGCTCAGGATGGACCGATTCATCAGTGGGCTGGAAACACTGGTCGGATTTAAATAACAGTGCTTATTAAGTATTCAGAGCTTTATGACACTCGGATAATACATTTTAAAGTTTTACCGAAGTTGAAGTATGAGTCTGTTCATCGTTTCACCATCTTTCTTTGTTTCAGACTGAAATATTTCAACGACTCAAAGATGGATCGACTTAAAACTTGGTTCAGACATTCATGACATCACATCCTCCCAGAGGATGAATCCTGCTGACTTTGGTCGTCCTCTGACTTTTCTTCTAAAATTTGTAGTTTTGCAAGAAATGTCTTCAGAACTATTGGAGGGATCATCACGAAATGAGATTCAGACGTTCACGTCCGGTCTCAGCTGTACAAGATGCTAACCTGATGGTGAACATGCAATGTAATGCAATAAAAATTTGTCAGCATTTTTCAACATTCTCCAACTTCCAGATCCACCCGGTTCGTACGTTTGAGCTCTCTTTCTCAGATCTTTTCCCTTTTTCCTTTGAACGGCAGCCTCCGAGTCAAAGACCGTCCTCGGGCTCAGACCCACGACCTCAGAACTTCAGCACCGTGAGCCGCTGGGAGAGAAACAATGTCAGCATCATTTCTAAAAGCTGTTCAGTCTTTCATCTGGGCGTCAGACTTTAAAACTCAATCCTCACCGAAATCTTTGAGACACACAAAGTCTCTTCTGTGTGAAAACAGACCTTTCAGTCTTTCCTCCAGATTCTGGCTTTCAAAGTTAAATTCAGGTTCAATGTGGCTGTTTCTGTTTGGATTGATCCTCCCTGTGATGTTTAAGACTGATCCACTGAACACAGAGCAGAATATGTTCATGTCTGAAGAGCAGCAGCACAGAGGAACCAAGTTGACGACAAAGTGCATTTCCTGTAACTTCTTCACATTAAAAGCATCCTGTCGATGAAGATTTCACTCACTCATTTCTAAGAAGGACATGGTTTGAAATGGAAGTGTCGGCTGCTGCGACCATCATCCTGCAGGTTCCACCTTCTCCTCGTCCTCTTTCCAGGTTTCACATATATAAAAGCAGTCTGGTTCATTGTTCAGCTGCATTTTTAAAATGACAAAGCCGCACAGATGGATGATACCAGATGGACGACGCCA
Organism: Holacanthus passer; assembly: GCA_025331565.1. Classification (NCBI taxonomy): domain Eukaryota; kingdom Metazoa; phylum Chordata; class Actinopteri; family Pomacanthidae; genus Holacanthus; species Holacanthus passer. Next base: position 1,305,308 of record JAFREQ010000042.1, on the reverse strand, counting down.
GTGTCTCCGCTTGCATCTGTGTTTTGTTCTCGTTGACGTCACAGAGCTACAGTTCACCTGGCTTTCATTGAACCATCTATCATGACTAAAAACTGATGTTAAATAAGATTGTTCTTATTGCTGTACTGTGTTGCAAACATTTGCAAGAATTCATTTCAATTTCAACATCCTGTTTTGTTTGTCAACTTTTAACTTGAAATGGGAGTCAGAGATAATTGACACTTTGACTGGACTCAATCAGCAACTTTCCTTTATTCTGAAAAATCACCCGAAGGTCGTCGTGGTCCAGAAAGTATCTTCAGCAGGAGAAAAGAAATCTGGATCTCACAAAAGTTTTTTTAAGGGAAATAGAGCAAATCAAGAGGAGAAGAAAAATGACAAGTGAGATGAATGACAGGACGGATTCATCAGTCAGCAGCACGGACGGAAAGATGGATGGAGGCACGGGAGTGGGAAGCATGAAAACTACATTATATTAAAGCAGAGTTGAGATGACAGACAAAAGTCAGAGACTGAACAGGAAAAGAAACCGGATCCTAATTACAACAGCATTGACACATCTGGGCCTGATTAAAGCTGTGACATTGGTGACATGTTGAATCTCACACTGTTGGTTGTTTGTACAGAAGATAAGTCAGGAAATATCACACAAAGATGCAGGCTTCTTTTGAACAGTACGAGATGGGACACAGATACATGTAGTACAAAGTTTTATATGAGTACTGTTTGTTCCACAGAATATTTCTACAAGCGCTGGACAGATTGTTATGAAGTTTGAATATTTTTAGTCCCCAGAAGGTGAAGTGTAATGATTTTGGTGATTGGATCAAAATGTATCTCACAGTATACTGGGCTGCGTTTAAACACATTGATTGACACATTCCTGCTCTGAGGAGGATGAACCCTTTTACCGACAGTGTGACCCTTCGTCTGGTGTCGCCATCAGATCATCAGCACTTTCATGTCACGACTGCAATGAAGTCTGAAGCCTCTAGGGGGCGCGAGCAGGACTCGACCGTTAATCTTATTTGTTGACACACAGCGCGGCGTCACATGTTTATGTGCGTTTGATAAAGAGAGAGCGTCCGAGGCTCCGACAGCGAGGCTGAAGTTGTAAAAGCGCAGCCTCCTCCTGGTGCGGCAGAACTCGGCCGTTACAGCGGAGGCGACGTGATCGATGGCCGCGGCTCCGGAGAGGACGAAGGAGGGAAAGTGACGGACGAGGGACCGACAGCAGGAAGTGGAAGGCAGATAGATCGTCCTTCTGCTCCCCCTTTAATCTCTCTTTGCTCCCAGAACCCTGCAGAGACAGACGGAGTCAGGACAGGACGGACGCCTCCACCTTCACCAGCGGCCCGAACGCTTCAAGCTTCCTCACATCAGAAATGTAAAACTCCACAGGCTGCGTTAGTGAAGGTCAGGTCAACATTTCCTTTCTTCCTGATATATATTATATTTCCTAACACCCATACAATATAGCGTCATAATCATGATTATAAATTTGGTGCGTTTGGTTAAAAACAGGAGTTCGGTGACGGTGTTGAAAGCATCAGTCGAACCCTGGAAGTTTCTGTGAGTCTCTTCATGTAAAACCTCCCTTGAAAAACTCTCAGCTCCTTCTTAATCCTTTGAGCTTCGTTTGAAATTCACAGGGACCGTTAGCGCCCGGGGGTCCCGTCCAGTTCAGAATCCCAGCGCCCCGCCTGGGGACCCCAGCGTGAAGCCGGGCATCCTTCCTGTCTGAGGGCCTCTCTGTCATGTGTCAGGATTAGTCAGGCGTTGAGGTGAACCTTGTTATTGAAAAGCTCGCCCGTCTCGCTCGCCCCTCTCTCTCCCGCCGTCCGACTACCTGATCTCCGGGAGAGGGAAAGGTCCAATTTCAGTGATATTTTACTTTGTAATCAAAGTGTCAAGGGGATGTGAAAAGGAGGAGATGCACCATAAATCCCTACCTTGGGAAAAGGTGCGTGCCCGTCCGCCCGCTCACTGACTCCATGTTTTATTCAGTCTGTCTGCGTTCACCTCTCTGCTTCTTGACGTGGACGCTCCTTCGACTGGCAGGTGAAGAAAGACAGTCCATGATTTTTTTTCCTGCCTTTGTTTTTGCAACTGGAAGATTTTTTCATACAATTATTTTAATCCCTCCACAGCAAGATGTCATATAAAGAAAAGGCTGAAGGAACTGGTTTCGGTGATTATTAGAATTAGAAAATGAGGTAATGAGGCGAAACACTCGTTACTCAGCTGTTCACTAAAGTTAATTGAAACCATATCGGCAGTTTTAGAGCTACAGAACAGAACATTGGTGGACAAAATGAAACTGAATGTTCCCCTTATTTCCACACTTTGGTGCAGTGCATGCTGGGAGGTCTCCGGCTCGCCCCGTGACGATGACCAGCAGGTAAATCTCTGCTCCATAATGACACCGTCTGAGCCGACCGGGCCTGTTTCATCCCAGCAGGCGGCCGATTGGTCAATTTCAATTACGGCCGTTCTTTTCAGCCGTCAGAGAGCCGGGTCGCTGCTGTTGATTGGACGGGACGCGGCTTCGTCAGCTGATGGGAAACACAGTCTGTCTCGTCGTCAACCTGTCTCTATCTGTGTATGTGCTTCCTTTGTGTGACACGTCGCTGTGAAACCGGACTGAAAGCAGCGAAATATGAGCGAGAATAAAGCGAGAAAGTGGGAGAGAAGTGGCGAAAGCAAAACGTGTGTTTGCATGAAGGATCAATAGCTAATCTAGAGCTTAATCTGGTGTCTCTGGTTTACAGCGTATCCGTCCTCGCTCCCTGCTGCTGCTGAAGAGAACAACATCGTTTGTGTCTGAAGAAAAGCCGCAGTGATTTAGGAGCTAATGGCTCCACCGGAGGAGGACAGAAGGACGGCTTATATCAGGCTGAGGAGACGGATCAGAGAGACAGAAGCTTTTAAAAGTTTCTTTTATACATCGTCCTGTCAGCGAGCTGAGGCCTTCACCATCTGCCAGGTTACAACACACCTGGACACCGTGATGACGTCACTCATCATTGGTCGCTTCCTCTGGAGCTCTCGACCGTCTCACACTGTGTTCATCAGTTGTCCTCGACTCGGATCTATTGACATGATTTCACCTGAAGCGCCTCAGAGCTCCTCGTCCGTGCTGAGTAGTTTTGTTGTTCAGGAAACAGGAAGTGTTCATCTGATGTTTTGCCTCCATCTGTGCACAGACTTCATCATGCGGCTGTTGTTTGTCTTCGGTCTTACGAAACACTGTGATGCTGTCGAGCCTCAGACAGAAGACGTCGGGTGGATGGATGAGAAAACAAAATGTCAGACTTTCATGTGGAAGTTTGTTCCCAGTTTTCCAGTTCATGCTTCTGTGTCGTTCTGAACAATGCTTTTTGTTTGTTGACTTTCTACTTGCTCATCCGCCACCTCGTCTCTGTTATTCTGTCATCCTGATTGTCCATCCATTGTCCTCTTCATCCTCTCGTCTCGGGCACGTTACTTCCTACATTAACACTGAACGTTGACACTGAGGTTTGTCCAGTAGAAATATGATTTTGTTTCGTCCACGCACCTGCATCTATCTCTCCCTCTCATATTATCTCTGACTCTGTCTCAACTCAGATCCAATCCGGAGTCAACGCTCCACTGCTCAGTCTCATCCCCAGCCTCCTCCTCCTCCAGCCTGCCGCTCAGAGGAATAACTCACCCGCCGGCCCGACGTAATATCAGGCCGCCTATCGATTCGAGAGCCATCGACTTCTCCAAACACAGACGGCCACGGAGTTATTTTATGTGGATGTGTTGGAGGGAGTGATGCAGCGTTTGAGGACATGAACCTCAGATCAGATGCTAAATGAACTTCCTGACGCGCTGAGGTCTCGTCCTCATGTGGCCGATCAGTTATCGATACGTCTCTCTATGGTTCTCTCACTGTGTTAAAGACGAAACCTTTGGGTTGACGAACAAAATCTCTCCAGCGAACTCCTGATCTGCTTCACGTTCAGATTGTCATCGGCTCTTTTTATTTCCCTCTGCTGTTTTATCAAAACTCTGAAACTCTCTTTAAATACACGCTGAGATGAATTCAGATAAAACCTTCTCTTGTCACTACGTGTTTGTTTGCCGTCACTTGACTCCAAGATTCAATTAATTTTTAAATCAGTTCTCCTGAATTAAATCTGAACCCTCAAAGCCTGATTCCTCGAATGTCATATTTTATTAGGATTAACTTTTAAAACTCCTCACAAACTCTCCACAGGTTGCAAAATCATTTTCAGAGGAGACGTCAGTCGTGTTCGATCAGGATCACACGTGGGCTTCTTTAACCTTGGCGCGTTGGAGCACAAACAGGAAACGGTGGAGGTCGTCATCCTTCGACGTCCGTCACCTTCCCTCCTCACGTCTCCGCTGACGCTGAGGGACGGAAATTATTCACGAGGAAGACGCCGAGTACAGACGGGTGATTGTTTTCAGAAACACACACACTCGTTCTTCATGTCAGGCGTCCTTCAGGAAACAGAGTGTGTGTGTGTGTGTGTGTGTGTGTGTGTGTGTGTGTGTGTCCTCCTTCCTCCTGTTCCACCTTGTTTAGATTAGACCCTCCAATGCCACGGGGGGCAAATTTAATCAAATTAGGCCTGAGATGTCCGATGGACCAATGACCTCCAGTTTGTCTACAGACACACGCAGACACGCATGCTTGTATACTGTACACACACACACACACAAACACACACACACACACACAGCATCTCCTTCTCTCTCTAAATTAAATCAAGCTCCACTCTAATCATTATCCCGACCAATTGAAGCCGGAGTGAAGGGAACGGCAATAGACTGTGTTTAATGAGCTCTCTCTCGAACGCTCGCTGCACTGAGACTTTTATTTCCTCTCAGCTGTGACAGGTCATATTTAGCTTATCCTCTGTATTCAAGGTGTTTTTTTCTACAAACCTCGGTCTAATTTTCCTCCCTCGCTTTATTGCTGACATTTGTGTCGAGGAGTCAATTTTAAAGATGATCTTAGAAAACAAAAGAACACGTTTAACTGTATCATCTGCATCGAGTGAAAATGAAGGCGAATTTGATTTTAAGCCAAACTATTTGTTGTAAATGAATCACTTTGCAGAGCAACTACGATCCTCTGTCGTTAACGTAACATGAGGTTTTTAATGCAGTTAATTAAAACTGAAGCTGTTTGTCTTTGGCTCTTACTTTTTGCATCCTTTCTGTGACTTGTACTAACAATGTCTCGACTATTGTATTGGCAAAACCTGAATAAATAAGAAGCTGTAATAAACTCAGAATTATCCTTTAAAGTCATTTCCTTCATGAGAGATCACGATCGCAGCTACGTTTGTGCAAAGTTCTATTTGACGACGGCTGAGTTGACTTTCAGTTTCACTTTGTCAGACTGGTTCTGATCCAAGTTCATTTATTGAATCGTAGAATTAATTTAAGAGTCACCGGGATGATGACGTGCTGCGGTGTCCTTCTAATGTCACTGACCACAGAGCGAAGGTCAAAGAGCTGCTCGACACAACGCGAACATGAGCAAAGAGGAGAGACAGACGGATTTATAGAGAGTGATTAAAGGAGGAGGATGGTTCAGGAGGGAGGGAGCGATTCCAGCCACTGATCGTCTCTGTTTTCTTGTATCCCCACTTTTATGTGCTATAAGCTGATGAGCTGTAAACTGTACAGAGCTGAGTCCACATTATTAGACATTTAAAAACCAAGATTAAAGCAGACAGCCCTCCCACCGTCCTCCAGGGCTTCGAATGTTTACTAGACCCGGCAGTAAAACTTTCTTCGAGCTGAAATCCAGCTCTGCTCAGGAGGCGAAACAACTACTCGGAAATGTCAATAAATTCAAAAGTGCATATTACAGCTACTGTTTCTTGCTTTGAGGTGGAAATGGTGACCTCGTGGTGGCGCTAGAGGAAAGGTCACTCATCCTCTGGAGACCATGAATATTCCCATCAAAGCAACGTAGCTGAAGAGATATTCTGCTCTGGACTGAAGGGTTGGACAGACATTTACACTCAACACACACACACACACACACACACACACACATGAAGGAGTTGGGATGTCAGTCCTCAGCCACCCTCGGGTGTCGGGTCAGCAGGGGGCCGGGAGCCAGCGAGGGGTCACAGCAGGGAAAGGTGGAGACCCCGCCTCCAGCCGCACCTGACTGACGTGAGTCGCAGCCTGTCTGACGTCCACAAGGGATTCCCTCACACAGCGCGACACACACACACGACCACAGCGAGACAGAAGCCACCTGATCACAGCTGGCTGTTTGATTTCCATAAGAACAAAGGTTACAGCTGCTGGAACGCCTGAAGGGAATCGACTGCAAAAACAAGACGGTGGATCGTTCTTAAAGAGCAAATACGCAAGATTTATTTCATTAATTTGTCTAAACTGACACGTAAGAAGCCGCAGAGTTTGAAACAGCTGAAATCCATCCATGTAAATCTAATGAGGTTGATTCTGCTCTGTGGACAAATTATTAGAAACAGCTCAAAGTCGATATTAGATGAATATATAACTGTTATTAATGTGAACAGGTGTTTTTGTTTGTAGCCGTCAGGTAGAAAAAACACTTATTAACTCAGGTCATTTCCCTCATAACAAACCAAATGTTCATGTGTGGCACAAAGAGCCAAAACATTTCACACACATTTGGTTATTTTTGTTTCAGTCAACACTTTGTCAGACGTATCAGTGCAACATCACGGTGATGAAGTTTTCACCTTCAGGAGACAGAGTCTGTCTGAACGCTGAAAGTTTTGTGAGAGTGCAGAGAATCGGTCCACAGTTCGTCCAAGCTGCAGGTCCTTGGACCGTGTCCCGCCACCGCAGCGAGGGGACGGCAGACGGACTCCGGGGGTGAAGCCGGTGATATTGTGGTTCCAGTGTCTCGTCTCTCTCAGCTCAGCGTGGAGCTTCAGCCGATCGTCAGTGACCCGAGAAACTGAGAAATCCTTCCACGTTAATGAATCACCTCCCACAGTGAGAAGAGGAGTGTCGTGGGGACAATAATGAAGGGAGATGATTTCTAAGCGAGTGGAGTTCCTGCAGTGTCACACACACACACACACACACACACACACACAGAGACTCAAAGCGTGCCACTTGCGGCAGGAAGCATCTGGTCTCAGCGATGACACAGGTGGTGGAGTGTGACTCCAACCACCTGGCACTCTTTAAGTATCCTTTTATAGATGAAATGAATGACATTATATGTGTGTGTGTGTGTGTGTGTGTGTGTGTGTGCGAGATCTCGTCAAAGCGCTCACCCTGTGGAGGCTCTTTATTAAAACACCTGTTGGGTTTTCTCGGTAAGATCACACCTGTCCGTCACTGCGCTGACACATTTTCTGCGAGTTGGAAGCTTTTAATTATGAAACATAAAGCTTGTGTGGTTTATGATGGACGGACGGAGGAAGGTGAAATGTCTTGGTCATCAAACTAACAGTTGTTAAAGCAAACGCTCTCCATCCCAGGAGGCGTTCAGGTCCAGCTCAGAGTGTCGGTCAGCATTAACATACGTCTTGAGCTGCAGTTACACATGAGTGCGAGTGAAGTCTTTACACAGACCATGAAGGCAGATGGATGGTTTCAAATAGAAGCAAATCTGTTCGGTCAACGAGCTCGAGCCTTTACTTTAATCACTGTTGTAAAGATTTAGTCCAATAAAAGTCGTTATTCAACATTTCCCATGTTTCTTGTCGTGTGAATCAGGTGAAGAAGCTGCAGTTTTCTGCCGCAGCGTTAATAGAAAATAATGCAAAGATCCATAATGTGGGATTTCTGCCACGACTGTGATTCTATACGACTCGTCCTCAGCGTTTTCAAACCATATTTCGCAGCTCTCGTGCAGCTCCATGTCAGCAGACTGCGGCGCTCCGGCGACGCCCGGGGGTCCCGCTCGTCGGCAGGATAAATGGATTGCTGTTTAGAGAGCTGGAGGGTCCAGATGGACCCCGAGCTGTGGAGAGACGCCACAGAGTTCGCTTGTGATTATGAGAGACGTGGACCAAAACACCTGCACATGGAAAACTGCCACAGACGAAAAAGACTTTAATGAACTAATGATGGACAAACGTAGAATATTGATCAGTTCGACAGATGCTAAAATAATAACTGAGGAGGAAGAACTGATTAGTTTGTTTGTGGATTAATCCGCCACTGAAAATAGTCCCCAACAAATGCTCTATTTCTTCCTGTTTGTTTGATAAAAAACTGCAGTGAGCAGCTAATTAGAGCTAATTAATACACAGGAAGTCAGAAAGTGTTGAGAGACTCACAGATTGTTGGTTTTGGTCTTTTCATGAGATTTGTTGACCAAAACAGAAATACAGTGCAATAACTCCATTCTTTAATTAGCAGCTGAACTGTGAAAGTATCCAGTTGGAATAAACCAGAATGATTCTTTATGTTGAGTGTTGGTTTGTCTGTTGCTCCTTTGTTCCATCTGATCTGATAAAAACTCACACACACACAAACACACTCTTAAATATTCATCGACGCTTTATTGTTTGATGTGATGTTTGTGCAACACATTTACAAAAATTTACACACCCTGACATCCAGACAGGCCCTCGGATTGGCTGCGGTCCCGCCGCCTGTGGGGCCCACATGGCCTTCGGTCCAGGGCCAACACACACACACACACACACACACACACACACACACACACACACACACACACACACACACACACACACACACACACACACACACACACACACACACACACACACACACACACACTCACACTCACACACACACACACACTCACACACACACACACCACACACACACACACACACACACACACTCACACACACACACACACACACACACTCACACTCACACACACACTCACACACACACACAGCTCTACACCAGTTCCAGCCTCCACCGTCTGCTCTGTCTTCGTGACCGGCCTCTGAATGAAAGATACACATGTTGTGTGTGTGTGTGTGTGTGTGTGTGTGTGTGTGTGTGTGTGTGTGTTTTTCAGTGCTGCTCAGTTTGGAGGCAGGTGCTCTGTTTATGTGGAGTCATACAGTACAGTTAGCATGAATTACAGGTGTCTGATCCAGCACAGGTGTGTGTGTGCGTGTGTGTGTGCGTGTGTGCGTGTGTGTGTGTGTGTTTGTGCGTGTGCGTGTGCGTGTGCGCGTGTGCGTGTGTGCGTGTGCGTGCGTGCGTGTGTGTGTGTGTTTGTGCGTGTGCGTGTGTGTGTGTGTGTGTGTGTGTGTGTGCGTGTGTGTGTGTGTGTGCACACATCTGTCATGCTTGGCATCAGATGACAGCGGAGGCTCCTCTGTGTCCCTCTGGGAGGAAGAGTTCATCTCTGTCTGAAGTCTCACACACAAACGCACTCGTTTCGTTTCATTGATTGATTAGAATAAATGTTGTGTGTGTGACTCGTCCTAACAACAACCACACGTTGTGTTTGTACGTCCCAATATTGATCAGCTGTGTTAAAACAAAATCAGGAATAAAGTCAATTTCATTTCTGCACCTTTCTAGTTCAGATATCAACTCGTGCTTTAGAACGACATGAATAAATGAAATGCAGCAGCTTCTTCCTCAGAAACTGATCCAAAGAGGAAAACAAGGAACAGCAGCATTTCACCACTGATCACATGAAAATATGAAAACTAATGATCAAATATCTTTGTAATCTCTTCATCTCTGTGTTTGTTCATATTTCGGCCGCTGGTTGACTCAAAGGTGGAGTTTTATTGATCTCAAACTGGGATTTACGTTGTTCCCACTTCTTCCAATTTAACACTTGAAGGACTCGGCAGCTTGAGTTTGGACAGATTGGACTCAGATAAATCCGTCCCTGCTGAGAGGCTCTGAACAAAGTGAACAAGATCACAGACAGAAACGTCCCGCGGAGACAGATCTGTGATCCGCTCCCTCCAAACTCATGTTGCTGGTAGTTTCATAGTTTTATGGCTTTTGAATAGAAGTCGAAACGTCGCATCTGAAATGTTTCAGTTGACGTGTGACATCATTCACATGTAAAGCTAAAAACATGTTGTCTTCAATCACATGTGAATTATAAGATCCATGTCACTTCCAGTTCACATATAAAATGATCTTTTCCACGTGTGACAGATTTCATTCATGCGTGTTTGTGTGAGCGTCTCTTTCCTTCAGTCTGTTTTCTTATTTGGTGTCAAGACTCAAACTCAAACATGTTCTGCTCAGATTTTAGTTTGTTTTCAAATGAATCATGAGACAGAATCTTGCCAGTAAACAGAGTTCTTCCTGAGCTGATTTTTGAGCTGCTGTTGTTGAGACAGTTTCATCCACAGCAGCGTTCTGTTCTCTCTCCTCTCGTCAGGACGCTCTTAAATCAAAGGCAGCGAATCCCTGGCAGGTCAATTACCGTCCGACCTTGTGAGTTCAAAGTTAAACACAGGCTGAATCACAGTCTGCGCTGACGGCTGACGCTTCACGCTCACTGTCACTTCTGGGATTTATGAGGATGGAAGAACTGTCTTGCATTACGCCATTAAAATAAATCTGACTGTCGTGTGTTTTCTCCCTTTTACTCCATCACAGTGTGAGAATGCTGCTGATTCTGCGTCGTTAGGATTCTGGTTTGCTGTTGGAATCCACTCAGCTTCTCAAAAAGGAAACGAATCATAACGTTACTCGAGATATAATTTCTAATTCTCAGGTTTTAAAACCGTATGTTTCACTTAAAAAGGTGTTTGAGGGGGTTTGCTCACCTTCAGCTCGACCACAGACGGGTCCAGCAGCCAGGTGAAGGTGGACCAGGTTATTACAGGGCGGTCACAGCTCAACGCTTTCTATCAGGACCACCGTTAGGGCAGCATTAGACAGGGCTGACAACAGTCTGTGTGTGTGTGTGTGTGTGTGTGTGTGTGAGAGAGAGAGAGAGAGAGAGAGAGAGAGAGGCGACAGAGATGAGAGAATCTAATTGACAAGGGAAATTTTCCGCTTCAGGTGTCACCTACTTGTTTATCAAAGTGTCTGTAATCAAACTGCCTCCACAAGAAAATGGAGCCGCCGTCGTCTCTGACTCCTAATCACACTAACCAGCCTGTCTGTCTGTCTGCCTGTCTGTCTGTCTGTCTGTCTGTCTGTCTGCCTGCCTGCCTGTCTGTCTGTCTGTCTGTCTGTCTGTCTGTCTGTCTGTCTGTCTGTCTGCCTGTCTGTCTGCCTGTCTGTCTGCATCCTGCACGTTCTCGTCCTCCAGATCTCTCGTGACAGAGGCGTCGTCTTGTTGAGAGACAGCCTGTGCCCCGATGTCACCGGGGCCCCTGTAAATGTCAGCGGAGCCGTCAGGGGCCGCTCCCGACGGGAAACACATGACAAACGAAATGGTCTCCCTTTTTTTTTCACTTCAGGTGTCGGCCGTTGCAAAGAGCCTCCTCCGTGCTTTGGCTTCACCTCCGCCGCCTGACATTTCTCCTGAGTGTCCTTTCAGAGGCGTCTCGTCACGTCGTGTTGTATTTAAAAAGCAGAGCTGTCACTTCAGGAACAGCTTTAGAAAAATCACTGCCATTCAGATTTTCTCGGCACCGAAGCCTTAAAACTGACTCATTTTCATCGGATATGAAGGAAGGAAACTGTCAGAAAAACTAGTGACAGAAAGACCAGATTTCCAGATTTCATCCAAAATGTTTTAGATAAATTCATTAAACACAGCTTTGTTTAAATGAGGAATTCAAAATAAAACCTTTATAAAAACAATAAATAGAAAACTTCATCCTCATTTTCCATGATATGGAGCGACTTATTCATTTCTTCATTCTCATGCACAATCTCTATATTTTACACATTTTCTATCAGCCTGGATCTGAAGCATCTGTCACATAAAAACATGTGAATATTTCTGTGTGTCTGATCGTTCTGTGATGACGGCTGATATTTTCTATCATGAGCTGCTTTGGTTTGTGAATCTCCGTCCTTTTCTTCTGCACATATGAGCTCATCAACTGAACCACATCCCTCACGCTCTTCCATTAATCATCTCACATCGTCTGACATCGATCCAGCTCGTTCGCCGGTTTAACATGAAAGTTAGCGATTAGCTGGTCCGAGCTGCTGCAGCACCTTCTGCTGTTCGTGACTCGCGTCCAAACGTCTGCAGAGTCTCCAAACAAATTAACAAGACACTCAACGATTCCAGCTGTTTCCTGCTTCGCTTCCAAACACAATCCCTCTGTTCGTGTGTGCCGAGCTACAGCGACCCAACACACACACACACACACACACACACACACACACACGGAGTTGGCCGAGGATCCCGGGGCATCTGGGACTTGGATTAGACGCCATGACAGAGAGATGGAGGAGGGATTACTCTGCCTGCCTCGTTTCAGCTTTCCTGCCTCAGTTTGTTTGCATGAGTTAAAGAGAAGAAGGAGAAAAAAGGCTTCACAGAGACTGAATGTGTCGGCCCGAACATCTGCTCCGTTACTGGAAAACAACAACAGAGAAAGTAAAGCTGAGAGACACCACAAATCAAACTGTTTCAAAGCAGAAACGATTGTAGACGATCTGTCGGCGACACAACACCAAATGTTTGTAGAAGCAAAACGTGAGCGAGTCCACACATCGACGTAAACTCAGAGTGGCTCAACAAGACGCTCAACTGAGCCCTGTGGGATCCCAGCAGGACAGAGAGCTTTGAATTCACCTTCATGAGATCTCTGGATCTGGTAACTGGTTTCCTCATCTGCGAATGTAAAGTGTCAACTGCCTGAAGAGAACATGGACTTTTCACCCGCGAGGGAAAATCTTGTCAAGACAACAGGAAGAAAACAGCAAAATGTGAAGATCAGAAAATGACTCTTTTGATTATTTTAGCTGGAAGGACACACACACACACACACACACACACACACACACACAATGGCATGAGGCTCAGTCTTGTTGAGTGATCAATGACTGAAATTGTTCATTAGAATTAATGCTCTGGTATCTTGGATATTCACTAACAACTAAACTAAAAATGTGCAGAGACACTGTGGAATATATTTACCTTATAATATTCGATATATGTGATGGTGATCAAATGTTAAATCCAGTCTTATTGTTAGAAAATGATGAAATCTCTTGTCCAGAAATGTGTCTCTGATTCTTTCCGGCAAATGTTACACAAATCTAATATCATTTCTCTCGTTTCATTAGGTTTAATAAAGCCTGTCATTAGTTCTGTGTTTCGCTGTTTAACCAAGTGGAACAGACCTTGTTTGCTCGCAGCAAACATGAATGTTAATGTTTGCAAATTCTTCTCCATCCAAACTGAATTCCTTCAGGAGGCTCTCGCTTCCTTTCTCAACACTTTGGTGAATAACTAGCAGATAAATATGTTCAGTCCTGCGTTGTCTGCAGGCCGCGGGTGGCTGAGGACGTCTGGACTTTACCGTTCCTGATCAGAAGAGAGTCGTTACCCTTTAATAACCATCTTCAGTGTCACGGTGCTCATTAACAAACAGAGTGGACCAGGAGCTTTGGGTGTCCCTGTTTCCTGATGCCAGTGAACGCAGCAGGCCGAGAGGATCACACGAGGGGAAGAAATGGCACATGATGATCATCATATTAAAATGTATCTGAATATTGACCCATTTTACCAGAGAAAAGTATGAAAATGTGTAAAAATGCAGCTTCCAAACTGAATGTGTTTGAACACACAGCTTCTGTCTGAACCTTCAAACACGACCCTCAAAGTGAAACTTCAATATAATGCAGTGGTAGACTTGATTAATATTTCTGTGTTCGCAGCCTTTGTCAAACACCGTTTCCTAACGAGAACTTTCCAGATTAAACATCATTAGTTTCACTGTCATCATGAGCGACACATTCTGATCTGATGCCGTCACAGTGTGAGAGAAGCAAAGAGCTCCTGAACTGATCACAGTGTTCATGTGCTGAGAACATGATCCAACACGAGCTGGATCAATCTGCTTTGGTGAAAGTCCTGCTGATGCAAGTATCGATCTTCACACCCAGAATGAAGCGAGTCCGCTCTCACACACATGTTCAGACACGACACAGAAGACAGACAGAAGGTTGGAACAGGATTTCACAGGATAGTGTTTGTAGGAACAGCTGCCACTTCAGAGCGACCTCACCAGACAAACCATCGTGATCTGCCAAGCTTATTGACACATATATTTCTGTTTATTGTGAGACTGCGACTTCTAGGTTCCATCAGTTTCATGACGTTAACCACGTGAAGACGAGGGTCCGATACGACGTTTTGGGCGTCTTTGTTTGCTGGAAATTGTTGTTCACCTTAAGATTACAAAGGTTTCAGCTTCTAGCAGCCGGTAGATTTATCCTGATGAGATGGATAATCAGCTGATGTGTGTGTTCGTCCCGCTCGTCCATCAGACAGGACGGAGTGTCTCAGGTCATCAAAGCTCACATGATGTTTCACTGTCCAGCTTCAACTCTCTGTGAGATGTTATTTGAACCAAAAGTTAAATGAATTCATTTCCTTTGATCCTGCTGCTGAGGCCGAGCATCGATCATTTTATATTTTCAATGTGCATATGTTATCGCTCCTCTCGGTGAGCATCGGTCTGCGCACGGAAACTCTTTGAAAACCGCCGTCAGAACCTCGTCTACATCCAGACAATAAAGAGAAGTGTAGATCTGCACCTGATGAATAATGAAGTCAGAGCTGGATGTTGGTGTCTGTGCAGACGTGACGCTGCGGAGCCTTTAGTCACTTCGTGGAGTCACGGCAGACGGAGAGCTGCTTCAGAGAAGATTCATTCATGTGGAAACTTTCATTTGAGAAATGCAGCTAAAAATGCTTGAACATTAAATGAACACAAAACTATTATGAGTAAATAGTTAAAGAAATGCACATTAAAAGGAAAACAAAGCAGAAACAAAGCAAAGTAATATTGTAATATTTATGATCATTTTTCATGACCAGTTGAAGGTAATGGAGTGATGAATGGACGGAGGTGTATTTCATCCTGTGCCGCCTCAGTTCGACACCGACTGAATGCAAACGAAGACGACTCAGCGCCTTTGATGCTCCACAGCCGCTGCTTCTAACGTTGCACTAAATGACATCAGAGAACTGGGAGGACTCCAGAGGAGACACTGGATCTCTGCGGAACCTGATTAGAAAAGCTCAAAGGAAAGAATCGCTTTCACACAAGTGACCAGAGCGTCTGTTGCTGGTTAATCATTTTCAGCCAACAACATGTTTGTGGGGACGTGAGTTGAAAAGAACTGAATGCATGTTACAGTAGAAGACATGTGAAGATGTGAATCATGAGTCTGTGCTAACAAGGATTGTTGAGACGAGCTCTGAACAGGTGGCTTGTCGCCTGCGGCAGAAGATGTTCGGTGACTCCGCTGTCGAGACTTTAGCGAGGAGTTCATCAGAGCAGAGACGAGCCTCGACCGAGGTGAGCGAGCACACGGTCCGTCCTCTGAGCGACGGGACGACTGAACGTTGACATGTGACAAATAACATCACATAACAGAAAACGCACTTTCCTACAGTCGTATCAGTTCTGCAGAGAAAAGTGAGAGTTTTGCAGCATCTCTCTTTGCATTTTCACCTGGTGTTAATGATCGTTCACATCATCAGCTCCGGATGTGATCTGACCAGTTCTGCATTAGCGCCTGTTTTCCAAACGTGTCCTGTAAAGTTTCAGGTCCTGTTTTCTAATCTGACACTGTTGAATGTTTGAATGAACTGTTTAAGTAGAATTCAGATGAAATCACTATCAGGGCTCATATTAACCTCACTTCTCCCATTCGTGTTCCATCTGTGAGAGCAGAAATGTCACTTTAAGTCAGCGTGGAGAGACTGTGGGACAGTTTGCAAAGCGTCTTCCAACTCGCACAGATTAAGATCTTAAAATGAAGAGGGGGCGGTTTGTCACATCCCTCCCCTGGGAGCGCTGCAGATTTACCCTCTGATTTAAATGCGGTCCATCCAAATGTGAGCCAAGAGCTACAGAATCGTCTCTCTCAGACTATCTGAGCCTCTCTGTCAGTCTGAAACGACCTCTCACTGTAGGAATCGAACGCGATGGCAGGAAAATACATCAGGACATTGAACAGAGCAGAAGACGCCGTGAAGAGGCAGAAACAGAGCTCGAGACGAGGCGGCCGCCCCTTTGTCTTCCGAGTGCTGACTTTAATGTATTCATGGAAGACTTTGCTGGAATTGAACTTTTCAGAAACTCAGAGTCCATTAGAAGAAAAGAGTCGACTCTTACATCCCCCTGCGCGCTGCGGACCGCGCTCGCCGCCGCTGACAAATCCATCTCCAGAGCAATATTCCCCAGCTAGAGTTTATGAAGGTTCACTCTCATCTTTCACCTGGTGCTTTTTTCTGTTAAGTCATACCACGAGCTGTCGAGAAAATTCTCACCATCAAGCTGTATCTAATAAAAGTCTGTTTACTTTATTGGCTGAGGGCTCTGTTCCTGATAGCAGGAGATGCAAAAAGGCTCCGCGAGGACGCGTCAGGAGGAAAAATGATGCAGTCTCCCTGGTTCCAGCAGGCAGGTGAGAGAGGAGTGTTTCACTGCCAGACGTCACCAGCTCACCTCTGGACAAGAAATGACAGGCTGCAGTCTGCCCTCGGCCTCGACGGGGCACCACATGGTGGAGGAGGAGGTGAGGATGGACTCGACCCCTGTTGAGCTGCTGCGTCGTAGCTGCACATGTGTGACTGGGTCAGTGTCGGGCGACCTCCGTGACACTCTCCTGCTCCAACCGGCACATTTCTCCAAGCTCAAAATCCCTTTGGTTCACCCCCAGTACTCGTCTGAGAGGACGAGCAACACTGGCACGAACCCGAAACTGATGTGACTGTAACTCAAATACTACAACTACACACACATCATGTCACATACACGCATCATTTCATAACATAACTTTCACAGGTGGAAGAGGAAATGGCTGTGATGTTTGAGAGGCAGAGAATAAAGGCAAATGGAGTAAAGTGATAAATGAATTTGATGAATTAAATTGATAAATTCGCTTCAATTAGCAGAACAGAAGACAAAGGCATCAGTGGAGAGTTGCTGGTCTTCAGAGTGCCAGAGATCTGTGAGGACTTCAGCCCAGTTTCTGCACCGTCTCCACCTGTGTTGTGGTCATTACTGACGAGACGATCATCATCAGGAGACGTCCCGCGGCCTTCATTTCTTTTGCTAGAGGACACGTCGACCAAGCAACAGGAGACGCTGAAGCTGGAGGAGTCGAGCTCTTCTTCAAGACGTCTTTTATCCAAACACCTGACACACAATAAATCAATTTGTCTGACATGAAATCCCACTTGTAGTTGGCATGCAAAAATAGTCTCGTCTGGCTTTTGAGGTCACACCTTGACCTCCAGCTGAGCAAAAGAATTTGAAAAGCCCTGACCTGAACACAGAAATAACACTAGAGGACCATCTGCATCTGCACCTTTGTCTGTAGTGAAGATCACAGCTGCACGTCAAGTCTCTCGAGGTCACTTTGGACGGCTCACAAAACAGAAGGGGCAAAGTTCTTCTGCAGATTGACATCGAGTAAGGAGGCGCAGACTCACCTGCTCTCACCGGGGAAACACGCCGTGCTGAACAGAGCTCCGTCGAACGGCCGGCTGACAGGATTTTCTGGAACAGCGGCGTTGAAAAAGGGGCCTTGAAATGGAAGCAGGTGTCATTCAGGAGTGCTGCCAGATCCAGAGGGTCGACGACTTCCCCTGCAGGTTTATAACTCACGCTGACGCTCCGGGCTTCGGCTCATCTTCACATGAGGTTGTCTTCGACCCATCAGGTCGACCTTGTTGAAATTAAATGTCCTGATATGAAAAGCTGTGTTGACTATCCACAGCTGACAAAGCAGCGCTGGAGCTGAAGCAGCAGCATGTTCACAGCTGGAGGTGCAGGGTCATTGCAGTGGTTTGACTTTGTGTGAGCAAAGGAAGATACGCTGATTCAGCACATATACAGAGACAGTGACAGGATCGAGCGACGAGAGAGATCAGATCTCTTTTCTCCCTCCGCCTACATGCAATCACATCACATTCACGTCAATAAACAATGTGTGTTGAGAAACATGTCTGGAGTTTTTCGGAGTAATGAGACATCAGTTTTTGTCTGGTGCCTCCATCAGATCAAAAGTTGCTCTTGTATTCTTGAGGTATAAATATCTAATGGCAGGATTTACAGAGCACAGAGTCATGCTCCCCAGAAAATGAACCTTTTCCTTTAGCGCCATCTCCAGGACAGATTTGGGGCCATTGGAATTTTTTAGCCATGCATATCCTGGACGTTATGACTGTGTTGGACACACAGATAAAACCGACGTCCATCTGACTCGAGGGAAGACAGCTCACGAGGCACATCCTAACACTTCAGATTCATCCTTTAAACAAATGACATCCATGTGATCTTTAGGTCAGCAAGTTTGACTTTAAATCTGTTGTTAAGAGCATCATTAACTGTCCAGTTCTGTTCAAGGTGAAACCAATAGTGTTGAGTTAAGACTCGTGGCTTAATTAAGAGGAGGGCAGCTTTTCAGATGGAGGTGGAACCTCCCATTGACCTCCACATCAAGAGGCCTTGACTGATGCGCCGTCAGATCAATAGCTACACCTGATTGGCCGAGACGTGTGACATACAATGACATATGGCTGCCTGTCAAACGAAGGGTCAGAGGTCAAGTGTGTTAACAGCGTCACAGAGAACAGGGAGACAAAAAGGACGAGATGTTTTCATGGTTTGTTTGGAATGAAAAAAGGAGGAAAATGAGTTTAATCGGCTTCAGAAAATCAGAAATTCATCTTTTATGTCTCAGCAGAATGATCAGAGATACCAGACATGAAAGTTTCAGAAAGCAGAGCGTTTCTTCTTCAGTCACATCGTCACCAGTGCAGCGTGTCGCCGACACCAGAAAGCATGAAATGTGTTATTGATCTGAGGCCCCTTTGACACAGAAATGTGAGGACGGCTGAAAAGCTGCAGTGAATCCACTTCTGAACTGGTCAAGTGAGGCTCACCACTAACACTGCGTGACCATGAATTATGGCATGAAAGTGAGTCCTGGGTTTGAGTTTCTCTTTACACCACCTGCCTCCATTTTGTATTCATCACATGATTTACTGTAGTCAGTTTGTCAATGAGCCGAGCGAATGTGGACTCATCAATAAAAACATTTCTATTCAAACATCACTGCTGTCGTCTTTAACCTTTGACCTGCCCGTATTGCATATGCTAATTTTAGTTTGAAGTCATTTAATGAAATCGAATTACTGCAGTGTTTGTAGAGCTGTGTGTCAGACACATGATGCGTTTGCAGTGTGGTGACAACTGGTGAGTTACTGACATTTTAAAAAGTGAATAATAATGAAACAAAAGGCCGATTTCTCTGCTGAATCAAGTTTTGTCACTTTAGCTCCTGTGATGTTCACCAGCTTCAGCTCCTCTGTCGTCTCTCGGTGCGATCTGTCCCACATCGTCTCCTGCAGTGAGGCCGAATTGAGAGCAATGGCAGATTACACACGTTGCTACAGTATATGGGATTACTGATGTGTCTCTCAGTGGCTCTGATGTAATACAAACTGGGTCACAGCTCAGAGCCACATACAGTAGAGTTTGCTTTAAGGTTTCTCGTTGGCAGCATGTTTTGAATCCAAGTCTCTGACAGATTATATTTCATGGCCACGGATCTTTATACTAAATGTTGAGGCCACAACGTCCACAGATTTCAGACATTTAGTTCTTATAATGCAGATGAAACAGCTCTGAGATCGTCACTGGACTCTAAACTCACTGTTGTTGTTCAAACTTCTCATCAGAGGTGGACAAACAACTGAAAACTAAAAACAGGCTGCATATGAAACTTCTAAGAACTGGTCTGAAACTTTGAAGCGTCAAGATTCAGGAAATTCAGACTAAGAAAAAGACTCAGAAGTTTTTTATAAAGAAGCTTAAAGTCATCAAAGTGTGATTCTTCAGAGTCGACTGCAGGGACTCGTCGTTAGACAATGGATTAAAACATGCAAGACCAAAGGTTAGAGAAGAAGTGCTTCCTGTCTGTGGACGTCCTGTGAGATGTTTGGACGTGAAATACATGTTTAATTTTCCAAAATAAGGAAAGTGTGTATCAGCTGCTTCCCCTGACGGAGCAGGAGTTCAGATCCACTCTTTACATATAGGAAGGTTTATGACTCATTCTTATTCCTGAGACATTTGAGTATCAGCCTCGTTGCTATAAAACTATTTGCAAGTTCTAACCAAAATAAAGAAAAAATATTTTAAATAAATTCTATTTACTGACAAAACTTTCCATTAAGTGAAGATTGTTGTAAACACATTTCATCTTAAAGGACCTGATGTTGGAACATGTTGACGTTGGCATCATCTCCGGCTGCTCTCTGCTCAAATCTGAAGAAACAATAAGATGATGAATATGAATGCAATAAGTGATTTTATTTGGAGCTCATATAATGCAGCAGTAAACCCAAACCAACAAGCGTGTTTGTCCAAAAAGCGTTCAGAACAAACAGAACAAGTTAGAAGAATATCGCTCAGCATGTGGAGTTGAATTCAGCAAACAACAAACAGGAACGAGAAAATCTTTCAAATCGAATCCCTGAAAACATTTGTTTTGTCCAGATACAATGTTCCCGTTGGTCACGATGTGAAAACTAGTGGCTGTGTTTAAAATCCCTCCCTTTGAAAACAACATTTATTTGGAAAATTTCTTTGCTCTTGGGTTATATTTTTTCTTGTGTATATTAAATTTAGGTTTTTGAGGACAAGCATATCACTGTAAAGAATATAATGCTGATGAAATGGA
Organism: Holacanthus passer; assembly: GCA_025331565.1. Lineage (NCBI taxonomy): Eukaryota > Metazoa > Chordata > Actinopteri > Pomacanthidae > Holacanthus > Holacanthus passer. Next base: position 1,284,476 of record JAFREQ010000042.1, on the reverse strand, counting down.
AGGATGGTTAGCTTCAGAGTGCCAGCACTGTCAGATAAGACAAAGAGAGAAAGAAGACATGAGAAGAAGCAACGTCATTGGCTGGTTAGGAGGAAGTGCTGGCCTTCTTCCTCATCACCCTCCTCCCGGTCGGTCGGGGGACGGGGCCCGGAGCCGGAGCCGGAGCCGGGGCCGGGTCGTTGTTGGAGGCGCTCGCCTTGCCGGCCTTGACCTCGTCGATGAAGGTTTCTATGGCGGCGAACTTCTCGGTCAGGTCTCCCAGGTGAGCTTTGAGGGCGTTGAACTCCTTGTAGAGGTCGTCTAAAGCCTCCGACAGCGGCTGGATCCTGAACACAGAGCAGTTACAGTGTCTGATGAGGGTTGGTGTCATGAAGCTACCAGGGTTTTTGCTTCCTTTCTTTTTCATCACAACAGTCTGGTTTTGGTCACCTCCTCAAGTTTTATTCTCATTCACCCAAAAAGCTTATTTTTGTTTATTCATTTCTTTCGTGGGGGTTCGCCAACTCAGACCTGAACTTTCTTATCTGTCTTTATTTCATCACAACATGTGAAGGCACAGCTGTGTTTAGTAACGTTGGTCACACGTGCGTCTTTGTCCTCCTGTGTGTTCTGAATGAAAACAGTCTGGTGTTGAGAGTTCCCACAGGAATTTGGTTTATCCTGGAGTCTGAAAATAAAGTCAGGAGTTTGTTGGGTCGACGCTGCGGCTGACGCCATCGTAAGAAACTGCGGCCGAAACTACAATTTAAAAGTCAAAATAGAAACGTTTTCCACAAGGAAGTCTGGTGTTTCCTGCCTCTCGCCACAGTTTAGAGGACGAGACATCACTGTGGTCGACTAGTTCGATAAACCGGAGTCGCCGTGTTTCCGTTTCTTTTCATTTGGCCTCTCATCTTTCTCCATTTCTATTTCTTGTTCTTTTCTGTCATTGGTTTTAATGATGTAATGAAAAACATCACTTTGAGCAGATTTCATGTTTAAGCCTTCTCACTGAGTCTCCAGTCTGTTCTTACGTCCATAAACAGTATTTCTATTAGCTCATGGAAACACTCATGAGTTAAACCAAAAGCTTTTTGCAGACATTTTGGCCAAACATCACTGAAACTGATCTTTTCAACAGCAGAGAGACAGAAAACAGCCAAAACCAAAATTACATCTGTGAGCTCCAACATGGCGACAAGCAGCGGTGGAGGAGTCTTCAGATCCTTCACTTCAGTGAAAGTACTAATACCACACAGATCAACACCCCCCGACATTTACACTCAACACATCCACACACACACACACACACACACACACACACACACACCCTTCTGTACCTGGCGTAGTCCGGCAGGAGAGACTGGTGGTCGTTCTGCAGGAGTCCTCTCATCTGGCTCAGGATGTCGAACCTCCAGTTGTCCAGAATCTGAGTCAGGTTGGCCACGCCGCGCATGTTCACCCTCTCAGCTGGGACGAAAAGAGATTACCGTTACTGTTATTGTGTTAAAAGTATTTGGTAAAGATCCATGTTGATTCAGACGATGAGGGTTTGATCTGGTGAAACACCTGAAGACACAAGAGGCTCATAAATCTAAACGCTTTATAAAGTATTTAGGCAAAACTGATTAACTTTCTGGTTGTGTTTTATAGTTATATTTTCACATCTTGGTCAATGCAGGACTTTTCCTTTACAGAGCTGCTCTGTTGCTATTTTTTTGCTGTATTACCCAGTAAAGGGAAACTGTGATCTCAGCTCTGCCAAAAGCACTGAGTGTATTGGACTCATTCGTTGTTGTAAGTTGGAGGTCTGCACCTTTTCTGCTCCCGCCATAACAGACAGATCCTAACTCTCAGTAAAGCTTCAAGTAAAATGAATAAAAAGAGGCATTCATGGACATTTGCTGTGAGCAGCGAGGTTGCAGTGTGATCTTTCACCTCTAGCTTTGACATCATCATGATGAGCCCTGAACTTGACCTTTGACCCAGAGTAAACAGAGAGTAATCTGGGAGCTCACAGCCATCCCTGTAGTTCCACTCGTCGGTGGTCGTCGACGTCGGGCGTCGCCTCTGGGCCAGAACTGCGGCGGCGGCGACAGCCAGTAACAGCAGCACGCTCAGTTTGGGGGTCATGATCAGACCAGCACCTGCAGGCAGAACATGGACGACGGGGAATCGAGAGAGTAACGATGAACTCTCTCAACGCCCCATTAAATGATGAGCGAATTTTATACACACTCAGACAGATTCATTTGATCATTTGATCAGATAATTATCACCAACTCTGCAGTTCCACTCAGTTCTTTGGAACATTTTAGCATCTTTCAGCTCATTGTTTTGGTTGTGAGGTAATTTTTAACCCATCTGTCTTTACTGTAACAATCTTAAGCTAAGAAAGAAACTATTCTTTTACTGACTGATCAAGTGTTTTCAGAACTGTTCGTTAAATGAGGAACAACTCACTTGAACTTAAAGGAGTCACTGAAGTAACTCAGTTATATCACTGGCAAACCATGAATGTTTCAGAATCCCTTACATCTCCACCAGAGTCAAACGGACCAGAAACAGGGCAAGTCTCTATGTTTAGATATTTGCATTTCATAATACTGTAGCATAATTAAATCATGCATCCAAGCTTCTTTTTTGCATTTAGTCTTTAAGAAGTCTCCTCTTCCGTGGCTGAAGTGCACGATGTCCTCTCAGTTGTGTGTGTCAGATAAATATTGTCCAGCACGCTGCAGGGATTACACTGTGTTAAACCTTGTATGGCTTCGCTACCACTGCGACTATCGCTCCTAATAAAGCAGAGAAAAAGGAAATCTAACTTTTCTGAGCACAAACTTCTAAGTCTTCCAGGCGTCAGATGGTGGAACAGGAGAGGAAGCCCTGAGGCTAAACTCTCAGCTCCTGCAGTCAGCTCGCATTAAGGAACGAGTCGGAGCAGCAGTCAGAGAGCTGATCCTCAAGATAAACTGACGGAGAGACTTGGAAAACTGGGAGGAGAGCTGCAGGGACATGCCGAGTACAAAGCACCTCGGCAACTTCATATTTGTTCCAGTGATACACCCACACAGCCGCAAAGTCTCATGCACACCTATAATAATACACAGAGGCTGTAGTAGACTATACAGTCGGTCATCTTGGACATGTGTGCTTAAACGAATTCCCCATATTTGAACTGCACATATTTGAGATCTGCTGGTCAGCTCAAGCTGGAAACTGAATGTGTTCAGTTTGCTGCCATTAAAGTGGCTGTGAAAAGTTTGTATTCATCTTAGTTTCACTGAGTTAAGATGGATTCCAAAAAGTGATTGTGATTGATGTGATTGATTGTCAACTCTCTACTTTAGCCAAAATATAAATGAGTGAGTTTCAATGCTGCAAAGCTTTTGGCCAAATTGTACTGTCATATTACAATTATGTAAATGTACAGACCGTGTAATGAAAAATGGAAACTGCTCTATTTGACTACAGCCTGCTGACTTTAACCTCGAACTCAAAGTATTTTGTGTCTCTCAGTCTCATCTGTCTTCGTCCTCTGTGTCTCAGTCTGATCTGTGAAACCTCCTCACTGAGCCTCACTGTTGTTCCTTCATCACCGTGAACTCACACACTGTCGTTTATCTGGACTCAATCCCACAAACACAAAGAGTCACTAGAGACCAAATGTGGATTCATCCGCTGCTGAAAATAGTCCCCAACACATGAACTGTTTCTTCCTGTTTGTTTGTTTGTTAAGAACAGGAAGTGAGAAAGTATTGAGAGACGGACTAAGACATTGCTGGTTTGCGTCTTTTCATGGGATTTCTTGACAAAAAATATAGAATTGGCTGCTTTATCCTTTAACACAGCGTAAGCCCGAGAGACACTGGAGACACCTAGATGGTTTTGGCTCACCTCATCACTTACTACTGAATAAATCATCTCCCAAAAACTGGTTGTGTTCAATTAAACACCCCCTCACTCACACACACATAAACAACCACATCGACTTCTCCTCTGCAAGTTTTCTCTCTGCAAATTTTTAAGCAACCAAATTCTCATCAGTTCTAACCAGGCTCAGTCTGGCAACCATGAAATGAGTTTGGCCCTGCAGTGAAAGGCAGCACATGGAAGAATTACAGAATTTCCCAGAGTCATTCAATATTTAAACGGCAGATGCCTTATTCAAATTCATGCTCAACATTAAGAAAGAGTCCCATTCAGTTTCATCTCAAGAATGCATTACACTTAAAGTGCTTGTGATTTTACGCAGCATGAATATCGTCATATTTTCTTTCACAGCAGTAACAATACCTCCAGAAAAAGTATCTTCACTTCAGCTACTTGAGGTTCTGTTTCACTTCTCTAACTTTTTTGTTTTGGTTACAATCAAAATGAAGACATTTTGACATCAAAAAGAAATGGAAATTATTACAATTTTAAAAATAAAGCAAAAGTAAAAAAAAAAAATCTAAATAAAATGCTGCTCTCTGCACATACCTGTGTATTAATGTATGTCTGTTGTTCTGTAGCTCCTCTCCTGCAAAGCTTCCCAACAGTCCCAACAGAAGGCAGTGACAGGCATGCAAAGAGAGAGAGAGAGAAAACACACACCCCTGCTGCACAAAAGCATGCATCCACATGCATATACATACAAAAAAAACACACACTCTCACTTTCAAACACCCACACACAGAAACACGGACACACACACAGTCTACCATTTCCCCGTCATTATGGAGGCCTGGTGTGGTTTAGGTTTGAGGCGACGCTCCAGCACCTTGGTTTCATCTGTTTTGACCACCGTGTGTGTGTGTGTGTGTGTGTGTGTGTGTGTGTGTGTGTGTGTGTGTGTGTGTGTGTGTGTGTGTGTGTATTCTTCAATTCTATGACCCTTGGATGAAGTCATGTCCTGGATCCTTCAAATATAAGATCATTGGAGGATTTTACCAGTCTGTGGTTGTGCTGTAAACTCTGAAAGAATGAAATTGAGCTTTCACAGCAACTTCTTCTTTCTTTTTAATTTCAAAATGTCTTTTTACCAAAGTCTGTTTTTCTTTTACAATCTACTGTGAATACACACTGACCATTTCATTTCATAACGTCACTTTGGTTGTGGCTCATTCATATCTAACATCAGTTTCTTACTATGACGTGTCATTTTTGAAATATTCCATTTTCCTCATTAGACGTGCAATGAACTAACTGCTATAAGCAAAAAAGCACAAACCTACACACATACTGTTTATATTTCTGTCAAGTAGTTTTATCAACAATGATTTATTTTATAAAATAAGTGAAATAATAACAGATCAACACTGGTGAGACGGAGTAAAACTGGCCGGAAATAAACTCTAAAATCAAACTATAATTGTTCAAATAAAGAACATTAAAATAATTAAAAACCATTTAATATTCGGAGCTAAGTTTTATTGTTTCTACATTTCATGGTTGAATTTGAGTGCTTTTGAATTTCAGTCATTTATTTCATGATGGCACATTTAATTATTTATCATGCAACGCCATATACAGAAAGAAAGAAAGAAAGAAAGAAAACGGAAGATGATGTTGGATAAAGTTTTTGTCAGTTTAATCATTAACCGTTGAATAAAGTTTAAGTTTAAAAAAACTTAAAGGTTGGGCAGAGTAGATGCATCCTCCTACGTGATTGGCTGTTACACGTGTCTGTCAAATATGTAATATCCGATCTGTTCTGTTGCTTAGTAACAGCACCTATCCACTGAAGAGAAGCTAGCTAGATGCTAAATGTAAATGTTTGGAAATACACAACGTGTCGAGGACTTTGTCTCGTTAAACCTGCTGGTTTGAAGCCATGACGGCGATAAAAGACGGAGAATACACGGCGACGATCTACAAACTGGTGAGAACGTCGTTGTTTTAGTTCAGGTTCGCTGCGGGTCGCGGTGTTAAGCTAGCGTCGATACGGCGCACAGAGGTCCACTCAAAAATAGTTGAGTTTGGTGTTTTCGGCTCACTGAGCCACTCAGCTGTTCCACGATACTGACACTAGCTCCCCGGAACTGTGAGCAGCTGCTGATACATTCAGCATACAGTACATTTAATACAGCTACTAAGTCATTTCATAAAACCTTTGTGAAGTCAGTGGTGTTTCCCTGCTGGGCTGTCAGACGGTGCTAATAGTGTATCAGTGTATCACAGCTAATTCTGCTTCTGTCCTTTAGATTAAAGACGGACAGTATGTGGAGGCAATTCACATCCTGAACGGCCAACTTCAAAAACACACGAAGGTAAGTGTGGAAAAGTTGTTCATGTGTGAAATATATATGATAAATATGTTTTTGTCTGCATGTCTTTCAGGTGTCTTCATTAACACATGTTGGGCCTAAAAAGTACTTGAATTGTCTTAAATATGAATAGCCATTTTAACTAAAAATTAAGGTTAATTGACTATAAAAATAGTATATTTTTCTGTGATGAGGGTTAATTGTTTCAGCTCTGAAGAAGCCAAACATTCACTTTGTGTTACAAACATTACAAATGTTTTTTACAGATAACCATCAGTTTAACTCTCTCTTGCTTTTAATTGCGTGCCAGTCCAGGGCAGCGCTGTCTCTGCTGGGCTACTGCTACTATCACATCCAGGACTTCACCAGCTCGGCAGAGTGCTACGAGCAGCTCACCCAGCTGCACCCGGAGGTGGAGGAGTACAAGGTGTACTACGCCCAGTCCCTGTACAAAGCTGGTGCTTATCCTGAGGCCACCAAGGCCTCCTTCGTGCTCGACAACCCCGGCAGTCACACCAAGGTACAGCACAGCTTGAAAACCTTCTTTCTCCCAAATGCTAAATGCCAAGCAAAGGCCACAGACTCACTTTGTTTTTGAGGAAATTAAAGTGTTTGGCTGCAGGTTCTCTGTCACTGCTTCAAATTTGCAGTTTAAGAACACCACCTTCTTTACAGTGATATTTTTTCACTCGTTTCCCTCCATCTGTTACACACTTTCCATCACTGGGAGCTGTTGTTCAAGAGAAGTGCCCTAATAAATGTATATGGGCCATAAATGCACAACAAATGAAATAAAGCAAGCAGGAATCTGTATAGCTCAGCAACAAGGAACACATTTTATTAACTTCTTGACTTTAAATAGAATTTACTCCATCTCATCAATATGCTAAATGAAAATCAGAAACAATAGAAACATTATGGATTGTGTACATTATGTTCACAGAAAGTGTGTGAACCAAGAAAAACAGGTTTCAGGTCATGAAAATTAATTATGGCTGACATATTGGATCAGAGTCTTCAGTTCATGTTAGTGCTTAATTTTTTGCCCCAAAGTCAAACCAGCACTTGGCTCCTCACGTCATGTCCCTGCTTTACCTTTGGTTTATCCTCTCTCTCTCTCTCTCTCTCTCTCTCTCTCTCTCTCTCTCTCTCTCTCTCTCTCTGGCACAGATGGTCAAGCTGCAAGCCTGTATCAAATATTGTGAGGAAGATTACTCTGCTGCCAAGGTGACGATCTCTCTCACATTATCTGTTACATACAAATTATACCATTTCTGTTCAATATGGCAGCAGTTTGAATTATTATTATCTGCAGCCAATCACATGCATTAATTCACTTTCTACTGAGTCTAACTGTACGTGTGTGTGTGTGTGTACTTGTGTGTACAGTCACTGCTGGAGCAGCTGCCCCAGGACGACTCAGACTACATCTACAATATGGGCTGTTTGCTTTACCAGGACGGCAAATATGAGGAGGCCTGCAAGAAGTTCATGTCTGCCATGCAAGTGCTGGGATACGTGCCAGGTAATCATCCAAAGACACACACACAGAGACACACACACGCACATAAATACACCTTCAGAGACACTGGCTCTTGTGTGGTTTTCTTATACACTGATTCAGTCTATCAAAGTTTATCAAAGCATTACAACATCATATACTATATGTTTTTCACAGAATTTTAGTCAGTGTTGTACTTTCAAATAAAATGGTCATCAAAAATAATTCTCATCCAAACAGAGGGAGAGAGATTATAAAAATAGCTGTGGTGTGTGGACTGTAACAGCACTGATTTTGGTTGCAGACCAAGATGCATTAATTCTGTTTCTTCAGATTACTAAACTCTCTGAAAATGAAGAACTATGAAAAAAATATAATATGATCCAAATTTTAAATTGTGCTATCATCATAAATTCATTAGGCTGTCATGTTGGGATTGGGTTCAAAAACTGACTGGTACCATTTAAGTTCATCTTGAATTCTTTGTCTTTCTGCCCCTTCTCTCTGTCAGCATTGTCCTACAACATCGCCTTGTGTTACTACAGCCTGAAGAACTACGCTCAGGCCCTCAAATACATCGGCGAGATCATAGAACGAGGCATCAGGGAACATCCAGGTAAAAGCACATCTCTGTGAACAGCCACCATCATGTCTGTGTTGACTCTACTGTAGTTAATGTAACTGACAACAGACCTACTCAAAGCATTCATAATGCGTTTATTATCAGTTACTGTAGAGTGACATGTTGATAGAAGGCTGTTGTTTGATCACCTTCAATTTGTACTTCAACCAGTCTAGTCACAGCCACTCATACTGTGGTGATCTGTTTCTGTTACATTATTTGATGATCACTTTGACCCACGTGTTTTTTTGCCCTGCAGAGCTGAGTGTCGGGATGACGACTGAAGGAATCGACGTCCACAGCGTGGGCAACACGCTCGTACTGCATCAGACAGCCCTGATTGAAGCCTTCAACCTCAAAGCTGCCATCGAATACCAGCTAAAGAACTGTAAGAAGCTCACTCAGTGTGTCTGTGGCTTCTGAAACATGATATAGAGAGAGAGATGAGAGGGAGGCAGAATAGTGGGCAGGAAGTGATGCAGGTTATGTTTTTAGCTAAACAGACAGACAAAGGAGCATTTCCTGTAGAAACTCACTACAGAAATGAGGCATTAGTACCAAAGATGGGCATAAAATTAAATTTAAATGCAAATGCACCAGTGATTTAAAGGAATGCTATAATTCTTAGTTGTATAATTTTTTTTTTATTACCATAATTTGTGTTTATGAGGGTTATTCTTTTTCAACTACAGGTTATATGATTCAGGTCGTATCAGGTCACTTTTTTGGAACAAAATTCTCCTAGCTTGTACATGTAGCCACAGAAAGAGAGAAGCTGATAGAAAGAGATGAAATTCACCTGCAAAGGAACTTGTAGAGCCTCCTTTTATCTTCAAAAGCCTCTGTCACATTATCAAACCAAGGCTGTAGGGATGAGCTCATGTGTAGAGCTGAGGTTTAAAGAGGTGTCCTGGTAGCCGAGTGGGTAAAGGACTTACCATGTAACCACAACACCCTCTTCTTAGTTATATAAAATGTACACATGAATCGTACAAACTGATTTACAAATGACACTATTTTACATTTCCAGTTCTTACATCCTTAAATCTCTTTTTATTTAATTTATTTATTGAAAAATCAATCCATGCAACTCTTTAATCTTTGGTCTTTGTCTTTTAATTACCGTGTGATTTAATTTGTCTCTTTATTCATCTGTTTAATCTTTTTATAATCCTTCTCCTTGAAGTATCATCAACATAAAAGTTCCTTGTGGAGATTTTGACCACTCATAGCGCTATGGAAGACTGCAAGCTGGCAAACATGAACGTAAACAATGCAAGATTTCAAATATCCATAAAATCAGCTTTGCAAATGTTTTATGGATTCAACACATTTGTTATGGCTCGAGGATTCCCACAGTGCTTTTTGCGTTACATTTGTTTGTTTACAAGAAAACTCCACAGGATACTTTTAAGCATTGATTAATGAGTTTCTTCAAACCATTTTCAAGGCTCTTTTTAATTTGTTCATCCTGCAAAGAGAAACACTGATACAGACTGAAACTAACTGTTGACTTTTGTTTTCCTGCAGTAAAAGGAGCTCAGGAGGCTTTGACTGACATGCCCCCCAGATCAGAAGAGGTAACTATCATCACCCACTCACTCCCACTGTGTGTGTGTGTGTGTGTGTGTGTGTGTGTGTGTGTGTGTGTGTGTGTGTGTGTCACAGCACCCTTTGGCTATGTGTGATTATTTTGTTTTAATCTGAATTAAGGCTGTGTGGTCCTGCTGCCAACAGCCTGGAGATAACAGAGATTAATAGAATATTAGAATAGAGACATTGGTGTGACGACTTACAAGGAGGTAGTGATGATAGTTTTATCGTCTTCAGACTGCTTCATTAAAATTAATGTACAGATGGGACACTGTCCTTGGTCCAGTCTGTACCTGCCACTGAGTCATGAGTGTCTTTTAAAGCTGAGAGTAGTTAAAGAAGTGTACGACTAGCACCCCCTACTGGAACACCAAACACTGAGTGCATCCTGTCACTGGAAACAAATGCCAACATGCAAAGTTAATGATTTTGTGTGTGCGTGTGTGTGTGTCAGTGTCATAAACCTACTAAAGTTACAGTTTTCATGCTTTGCCTAAACAATCTTCAACTGTATGTTTATGTTTCATAAGTTTTAGATTCATTCACCAAAAATCTCAGTGCAGTATACAACAGAGGTGTGAAACATGGCATCATACTGTGTGCTTTGATGTGTGTGTGCTTTGGCAGGAGCTCGACCCAGTGACCCTCCACAACCAGGCTCTGGTTAATATGGACACAAAGCCTTCAGAGGGTTTTGAGAAGCTGGCCTTCCTGCTGCAGCAGCCATCATTCCCTCCCGTCACCTTCGGAAACCTGCTGCTGCTCTACTGTAAACACGAGGTACACAACAGCTTACAGACTGTCCTGAGCCTGGAAGGCCCCAGACTGGTTCAACTCTGGCTTTAAGTTTCCTTGAGCAAAGAATCCTAACCTGCTGTAGGACTGCTGTAGACCCCTGAGTAAATGATAAGTTTTCTCTCAATTACTCACGTTTTTATGTAAACCCACAGCTCCATGTAATAACATTGTTTATACCAGGGTTGTTACGCTGAATGATATTAGATTCAACAGGTGTTTATGACATGAACACCCCCCCCCCTTTCACAAACATGACACCCCTGAGTTACATGAGGGACTGTGTCAGCATTTTCCACCATCCTGTACACCAGCAAGGGTCCATGCAGGGAGTAACAGTGTATTAGAAGGATTTGGAGTCATGTGGTGTGAGTCTCAGTGGAAAGAGCTCAAAACACACAGAGAGCTCACAGAGAGCAGCAGAGAGGTGTCGCTCTTTCATTAAAGTGGTATTAACGTCACGGCTGGATGCAATCTCTTTCTCTCTCTCAGTACTTTGACCTGGCAGCTGACGTCCTGGCAGAGAACGCCCATCTCACCTACAAATTCCTCTCCTCAGTAAGTTACACTTTGTCCCCATGCGTTTGTTTTTATTCAAAGTCAGCAGGTCCTAATTTACACTGGATGAACTCTTACAAATGCAAATGTTCTGCGTCCATTTGTCTGCACAATTGTACATAATAATCATGAAAGGTTTCCTATGGTTGGATCCACATTCAAGCTGACACGTGTTTTTATTTTTTCCAGTATATGTACGAGTTTCTCGATGCCTTGTTGACCTGTCAGACAGCACCAGAGGAGGTACTGTAAAGATAATAAAGCCTTTAGTGTATCATTTAGCTGCATCACAGCACTCCCATCAACCTCTTCCCTGCTGCACTAAACAGCTGTTTTCAGCAAACAAGCAGAAAACTAGTGGAGCAATTGTTTGCTCACAAATTCACCATAACAACTTTCTAAGGTGATGAATATGTCACTGTTGTGTTCACATCTCTTTCAGCTGCCCCCAAGTGGCCAAGAAATCATTAACACAGCTTTAAACATAGTTGTTGCATCTGCTGTAGCTGACAGAGTGTCCATTGGTCCCAGTGATGAATCAAATTGAATTTTGGACAGTTGGACAGTTTTGAAAGTTTCCATGTAAAACAGGTGTTGACTAATCACATAGGAGTTTTAATTCTCAATATCCAGGTACATATTTATATTTTATTGCTTTGTCTTTGTATCCAGCTCCCGACCCACTGAGATTTTATGGATGTGTGCACAACTACTGTATCTGTGCTGTCGCCAACTTAGTAACTTTGTCTAATGAATATTTGTACACAGAAATCATTCACAGTGGAGCTTTAAGTTCATCAGTCACATCCAAAAGGGCTCATGTTTTGTTGTGTGGCTTTTTAGTTGTGTTTTTGCCACCATGAATAAAATCACCTGTCTTTTTATTTCACAGGCTTTTAGGAAGTTCGATGAGATGAACGGCAAACTGACAGAGCAGTTACGCAAGCTGGCCAAGCAGGTTGTTTACCTCCTTCCTCCTCTTCCACTGTGCACACTGACAGGGCTTCCTTTGTCTCTTTCTCACTTATCATGCATTGTACTGTACGTATGTTTCTTCCTCTGTCTTTGATATCAGACATATGTCGTCCTGATTCAAACACCGAACAGCATCCTGACTTACAGGAGCTTAGGAAATGATGACAAAGCCTTGTTTTCTCTCAGGTACAGGAGGCCAGGCTGGCTCGAGACGATGAAGTGCAGAAGAAAGCTCTGCAGGACTATGACGTGATGCAGGAGAAGTGAGGACACACACACACACACACACACACACACACACAAATACACGAATAAACACACAGTGATGAGATGTGAGAAGTAAAGCACTTTAAAGGCCTTTTAAACTGTAGACTTTAATATTTTTAAATACAATATTTTTACCTGTACATTTTAGATTTTTATGTACTAAAATTCCCACCTATACACTTGGCCAATATACATTTTAATAATTAATTAATTTTTTAAATATTTTTAAATAATTATTGTTATTCATTGCACACTTCTTGATCACTACTTCACCCTGTATTTCACTGTTCATACTGTACGAGCATGTGACAAATAAAACCTTTGAATCTTGAATCTTTAATGTAACAATGTTCATGTCCTGCAAGAAGTAATAATCAGAAAGAAATGTGCTCTTGGAAGCTTGAAAAGAAACAGGACACCAATACTAAAACAGTAATAGGCTCCACCTGATTATGTCTCTCTCCATCCTTCCCTGTGATTGTCCCGGTCTGACCCCAGGTACATCGTGGTCCTGATGGCCCAGGCAAAGATCTACTGGAACCGAGAGAACTTTCAGATGGTGGAGAAGATTTTCCGCAAGTCAGTGGAGGTCTGTAATGAGGATGATACCTGGAAGCTGAACGTAGCCCACGTGCTCTTCATGCAGAACAAGTACAAAGAGGCCATCGGCTTCTACGAGCCCATCGTCAAGAAACACTATGATAACGTGAGTGCTTCAGGATGGATGGTCACATTCATGAAGAATATGAAGAAAATAAATGTGTAGGAGACCTAGAATATTATTGTTAGGTTTATTGAAAAAAATGCATATTAGACATCAGGCCCTTGTACTAATTGTATTGTAATTTTAAAATAAAAGTCCAAATACAGGGCTGTTAATCAGCCCTGCTGACAGTGTGAGGCCAGAACTAAGCGTTGACAGTTTGCCTTTCTGTCCAGGTGGAGCAGTGTAACATTCAGGAGTGTCCATGCAAGTGCAAACCCTCGGTAAAAATAGAGACCAAGGAGCTCTGTATTCATTCTTCTGTAGTGTCTTCACATCTGCGCATGACATCTATTTCATGTGATTTTCTGCTCTTGTCTTTTATTCTGATGTTGTTGGTTTGCAGTGATCCTTATATCGTTTCTGGCATCTGAGAATTTGGACTTTTTTCCAGTTTCAGAAAATGACATTGTGATAAACTTGGCTGAGGTCCCTGAAGTGTTACCATTCCAAACTGAACGGCACAAGATAGTAGAAAATTACCAATTGTATCAGAGCGGCATTGTTAACAGGGTTTCTACACATACTAGAATAGAAAATGTTGAGCAAAATGTTATAAAAATAAAGGGCACCAGCGCTTTAATGAAGTTTAACAAAATGATAAATGAATGTGTTTGGTTGTTCCTCTGTAGATCCTGAATGTGAGCGCTGTGGTTCTGGCCAATCTGTGTGTCTCCTACATCATGACCAGCCAGAATGAAGAGGTACTGTACAGGCCAGCTCACACTCTTATATCATTAATGTCATGTAACAAATACCAAAACAATTTGGTTTGAAAACTTGTCAACTTTCATGTTTTGCTTGTAAATGTTGTCTCTATGTGTGTTTGTATGGACATAACTCTTATAGGATTAATTATCATTCTTCTGACTTTGTGGTTTTAAGGTCACTTTTGTCTCAACTGTACAGTATGAATTGGCCTTGTCTCTTCTGTTTCCTCTTCATGTCGTCCTGGTCTAATAGGCTGAAGAGTTGATGAGGAAGATCGAGAAAGAGGAGGAGCAGATCTCCTATGACGACCCTGACAAGAAGGTCTTCCACCTCTGCATCGTCAACCTGGTCATCGGGTGAGTTCCAGCTGCTGCTGCCTTTCATTAATCCTGCTGGAAAAACTGACTCAGGGCCTGAGCCCTGCCTTTGCATTGCTGTGCTGGAACCTCATGAATTTAGAAATAATTCACATGTATGTGTTCAAAATCCATTATGAAATTATCCTATGAATTGTTAAATTTAAACTCATTTTTTTGGATTGGATGGATGGATTTCATCCTGGTTTATTGCTTATTGTTTGTCAATCAAGACATGGGCAGAACCAGTAATGTGACTGTTGCTTCGGCCTCAGTGGCCCTTCTGGTCCCCATATGTACTGACACATTTCAGTTGTTTTAACTGAAAGTGAAAAAACACCAGGGTTGGATAGATACAAGGAAACTTTGAAATCTGACAGTTGTGATGATCAGTGATCCAACAATCCAAATCTGTGATAAAATACTGTAACTCAAGGTTCACTACCAGCTTTTTCTGAAGATATCACCCATATCCCACAGCATTCTTCAGTGAACTGAACTTGCCTTGTCATTAACTGACCACTGAGGGAAGAAGGTGGGACATTGTCATAAACTCTTCAAAAACTAGCTAATAAAACTGTTAGTTCATACTGTACATATCTTCTTCTAAGGTCAAGAATGAATCTAAATCACACTAAACAATGACATGAAATATGAATCCAGTGGATTATCAGTCCTGTTGGAGCTACCTGGTCATTGAAGTATCACTGTTTTGTCTGAAGTCATGTGTTTCTTTCAGGACGCTGTACTGTGCCAAGGGGAACTACGACTTTGGCATCTCTCGTGTCATCAAGAGCCTGGAGCCGTACAACAAGAAGGTCAGACATTTAATTGTTCTCTGGACTTTTATCAGAAAGTCTGTAGCAATGTCACCTATAAATGGCAGATTACAGTCAACACATATTTTTAAGGAAAGTGGTTTTTAATTTCTGAGGGCAGCAGGATGTGTTTTCAGTGATTGTCAGGAGATCACAAACACATTCTCTTTAAAATGTCAAACTTGAAAGACAAGTATCAAGTTTTGAAGCAAAAATAACCCTGAGCCCCCAGGACTCTCTCGCTGAGGGTCTCCTCCGAGGCTGAGCAGCTCTTTTTGAGACCTTTGATCTGGTCCAGTCACAACAGCAGACTGTGGCTGCAGCTGAGTCCACTAAGCTCCAGCTGAGAACACAAGCCGTCATCCTGAGTGTTTCCCCTCTCATCCTCACAACAATCACCAACTCAGAGTCACATCCCCAGTGAAAGCAGAGAGGAGTTGAGGAATGTGAAGCCTGGCGAGCCACAGAGTCACGCCAGCTTCTCAGAACCTGACCACCATGTCCAAACTCTGATTCCCTCAGAGAGAAGGAAGACGTCTCTGTAGTCAAACCGTAACTGCAGCTCGTAAGAAAAACAGAGACACGAGCAGGACCTTTACTATCTGGTATCATTAACACAAATGTTGCTTACATTTAAAACATCATAATGCATGTAAGTAAAAGTCTCTCTGTTGGCCTGATTTATTTATTTTTATATATATTATACTATATTTTATGCCATCACTGTACTGTACTATATATTGTGTAATGCTATAACACTACTTTTCATCTTGTATTTTTATATGTACTATATAATACTATATCATGTTAAAAGGAAAACTAAAGACTGTGTGTGTGTGTGTGTGTGTGTGTGTGTGTGTGTGTGTGTGTGTGTAGCTGGGGACGGACACATGGTTCTACGCCAAGCGCTGTTTCCTCTCTCTGCTGGAGAACATGTCCAAACACATGGTCAAGCTGAGGGACGCTGTAGTACAGGAGTGTATTCAGTTCCTGGAGCACTGCGAGGGTGAGCAGCAGTCACACACACAAACACAAATACACACACGCACCTGTAAAAATGCTGGACCGCTGCTCTACAGTGTCAGCGTTTCCATTCTAACGGATTTTAACAGTTAATGTGTCACTTTGAAACACAACTGCAGGATCCCTTCGTATCTGAGCGGAGCACTTCGACAGATGAGATGCACATGTACTGATTCCGGTACAACAGATTTCACGTACCAGATTTAAAATTCTTGTCAACATCCTGTTTTTGAATGTAATAATCTGACTCCCAGTGATTCCCTGATCACGTCAGAATTGACCATTCAGTCATCGCTTAGCAACCATGAGCATCTCCGGCTAACTAGCTTACTTCCTACAGTACTAACCTGCACTACAGTAAAAACTCTGCTTGTTTCCTTTGTCTCGACTACAGTGTACGGTAAGGAAGTTCCAGCCATCATTGAGCAGCCTCTGGAGGAGATCCACATCCACATCGGAAAGAACACTGTCACCTACGAGGCCCGACTACTCAAGGCACTGTTCTACGAAGTCATTGGCTGGAACAAGTGACTTCATCACAGGTGTCAGTGAAACGTGAGGTTTTCTGATCACTGTTTACCTGATCGGTAACATCACTGACAGCAGCCAGCGATGGTCAGTGTCTTCGATTCTAAGGATAATGGAAATGGGCTGGAGTCAGGAGACCATCAGCAAACATATGCTGATGGTCTCCTGACTCCATCCTACGACCGTCCCAGTTCCTCACTTCCTTTGGACTCATCTCTCTGGCTCTCTTGTCAACACACACACGCTCCAGTGGAAACTTTTATTTGAAGTTGCGTTGAGCTGCGGGAGGTCTTCCGTAATAAGTTTGTTTACTTAATCACTTTTAAGGAGGCCTCTTGCTCTGACCGAAGCGCCCTTTGTCGACCCTTAAAGCCAGTAAAGTAAGCAGAGATGATTTGCATTTATTATCAGTACTTCTTAATATTATAATACAGAAGACTTTGATTTATTGGTTGTTTATTCTGCAAACATAAAATACATGATAACATCTTGTATGTAAGTTCATCTACATGCATATATCCTCTTTGGTCAGTGCTGGTTGTACAGCTGCCTTTTGGCCCTGTTTTATATTCAGTAGATAAAATGTTGATTATGATAGATCATAATTTAAAGAAAATAAAGATTGTTATTTTTGAAGAAAAAAATTTTTTTTTTTCTTTAAAGCTACACGAACTATTTCTTGGCCTTTCAAATAGAGATGCTCCAATCAAGCTTTTAGTGGCTGATATCAATAACTGATCGTGCAGAAAAGGCCCAAATCATCAAAGAGTATCTGAAACCCCTCCCCTCACTCCTCTCCGCTGTTTTGATGCATGTTAATTGTGGCTGTTCTGACTATAGGTGATTATCTATTATCTCCATTTTCTGCTCAGCCCAACATTTTTTTACTGTCGTATTTGCTGAATCCGTATAAGCAGAGTTAACAGTTATTAAGCAAAGTTATTAAGAAAGTTATTATGACCCATTGTCAGAACGACAACAATAGTTTTCCTTAAATTCATTACATCTTGTTTTACTCCAAAATAAATCCTCCAAACTCAGCGGGTGTTCCATTCACTTATATTCTGGACCAATTCTCTCCTCCATTTTTTTTCTCTCTGAATGATCACAGAACCAGGAGAGGACGTCACTATCTATCTTTAACTTGTTAAGAAGCTGTGTGGCAAAAAGCAACATCTGACCTGCTGACTTCCTCTGTGGACGTATATAAGACATTTTAAACTATAATCCTGTGAAGCCTTGATTTCATTTAGACATAAATAAATAAATTCTCTCATGAGCTTGTTGCATCGCAGGCCACCAGCAATCACTACATGTCAACCTGAAGACGCAGCCTGTCTGACTGTATCTGGAGACAACAGCTCCAGCTCCACATGAACTGCTCTTCAAGATCAGACTTACCCTTTTTCAACAACTCACACTATTTATAAAGAGTAATGAGAACGTGTTCTGGTCGTTTCCTGTGGGATTGGAGCATCGCTACTTTCAAAAGGCATCTTGTCTAAGATAATTGGATCCATGGCTGTAGGTCAGATTCAGCACATGGGGGATAAATCATCTTCCTCATTCTAATCATAGAATATAATATGAAAGAAACATAGATAGAAAAAAAATCTCTTGTTTCCATTTTGTGCCAAAACAGCTACATCCCAGCGTTTTATTGAGCATTTTCATCATCTTACGACTATGTTCATAAAGCAACATATTGTGTCGGGAGTCAGCCTCCAGCCATGAAGAGCATCTCTACGTGATGATCTACAACAGTTTTCTAGTGTGAACGCACCGGTGAGGAGGGTGGGGGGCGTTCAGGAGAGCGGCCTCTTCGTTATGTCCTGTTCTGTCAGGTAGTAGTTCAGGTATCCTCCCAGAGCTCCGACAGCCACCGCCGTCATGTGACTGGAGCAGCCATCTGTGGGACGAGAAAAGACGGAAGGAAAGAGAGGAGGAGGAAAAACGATGAGACAACAGTGATGTGACGCTCCCTGTTTGAGCTCTGTCACTGATGATGGAAGCCTGTGTCATCAGATCTGTCAGTCACAAACTGACCTGGAAGTATTTTCTCCCTCCTCTTCACTCTCCTGTGAGGCTGCAGCTGTTCCAGCAGCTCGTCTCCGATGATCTGAGAGATGATGCTCTCTGAGGAAACAAACAGCACGGGACATCAAGTGTTAATCCATCTCACCAGCTCCTGCACGGAGCTTCTCAGCTAATGATGTTAGTCTGGTTCAGGCTGTCGACACCTGCTCCGTGAAAAATACATCTACTCTACACCACCTGTTCAAATCCAGATTTTTGGCTCCTGTGTGATGAACAGGAGACGGAATCTGGTATTTTTAGATCTGTTTTGGAGCTCATTTATATATTTTTATGTAGGTGTTAGAAACGACTGGGAACCACAGGGAAAATCCAGAACTGTGCATCAGTGTTCACACAAGAAGAGGAGTGCGGTACGAGGTGAGGATTTTATTTATATGTTTAAAATAATTCAGCTCTTAAGGCATTATGGGTAAGCAGGTGACAAATAATTAGGTCACAATATGAGAAAAAAGGAGGGGTAAAAATGTTTGATTCCTTTATGTCTACAAACTTTTTATATTTGCCGTTAACACTGGATATTAGGCTTAAAAAAGAAACGTTCTGCCTGGAAATAATGAGATGATTCAGATTGTTTTAATGGCATTCAAACACTCACTGTCTCTCCCAAAGCAGCCCACTTCCTCATCCTGCAGCCGGAGGATGTGCTGCAGCCAATCAACTTTGTAAAAGTCGGAGAAACCAGCCAATCCGCAAATCAGGACTGTTGACAGAGAGCAGAGGAAACTCAAGTCAGTCAACATTTAGGGAAAACATGTTCGACATGGTTCAGCATTCTGCTGAATCTCCTGCTGGTGGAACATTCAACAGACTGCATCAGTGTCTCATGAAACAACACATTAAAGAAGATTTATTACAATCATGAAAATCTTGGATTAAAGGGACACGAAATAGAACAGCACGCTTTAAAAAGCCAGTCTAAACTGAAATAACTACACTATTCACCCAAACAACACTATATATATAATGTGTATATATATATGTGCAGTTTGAAATAAGTGACAGTGATGTGAAAATTAGGAAACACATTCTGAAATACAAACTGAAAAAAAACATGATGTAGATTTAACGATTCTCACATTATGTGTCGACACTCACTGTTTTCAATGAAGATGTCCACCGTCTGCTCGGTCAGACCGTCTCTGATGATGTCCTGGTTGGTCTTCATCATGTTGGAGCAGAAGATCTTCTCGTAGCTGCGTTCGGTCATGTTGGCTCGAGATGCTCGGGTGTCTCCTTTCAGCAGGTTGGTGCAGCCTCTCTGAGAGGAAACACGAACCAGAGAACAAACCCTGAGCCTCACGGCTGACAGTCATTCAGCCACTGTCATACAGAGGTTCATCAATCTGTTCTCCTGTGGTTAGAAACGATTTTCAGAGATTTGATGATCTAGCTGTCCATCTCACCATTTTCCCGATCATGAAGTAGAGCAGCTGGTGGGACAGAGAGTAGTGTGGACAACCGAAGCGAGTCATGGTGTCCCTGCAGGGCTTGGTGACGATGCAGGGCGTCCCGTTCATCTTCCTGCTCACAGAGACACGCAGCTCAGACAGGTCAGTGCCCTCACACTGAAACAACATTATCATCAAGTCTTTGCTTTTATGATTCATGTTTTAGTCAGAAATGTCAGGAAACAGTGAAAAATCCAATTTCCCAAATCTCAACGTTACATTTTCAAAACCCAAATTCAGCCAAAACACCCAAACTTTGACTTGACCTCGAACTCGTCCTTCTCTAACATTTCTTCTGGTGAAATAAAGTCAGGCTGCGACGCGTGTTGTTCTCTGTGTCGGTGTGTGTTCGTACCAGGTTCCCAGCAGCAGGGTCAGACATTTGTCGCTGAGCTGCTCGTCGTAGCACTCGGTGGTCATGGTGGAGGGATAGACCAGGCTGGGATCTGTGGAGCTCCACCCCTGAGGAATCAGCCAGAACCTCCAGGACAGCAGGGGCTCAAACTCTGCATGAAGCAGAGGAGTGAGGAAACCGTTCAAAGTGTTTTACTGATGCTCACGTGTATTAACTCTTAGCTTTGTGAACATTAGAGGTTTTCTGAGCTGGACGTTTCTCTTTGTTGACAGATTGTCAAAAACCTTATAGTTCCATTTTGTGGGGTTTTCATGTGAGACAGTTGATTTTACTGCTACCAGAAGTTTAAATTCAGGTCTTTTTGTGGGAAATGGAGTGCGTCTCACCTCTGTAGTATTTGGGGTCGTTCTGCTGCAGCGCGGCCACGGCCTTGTCGAAGCTTTGATCGAGACGTTTGACCAGAGCCACGGCTGAGGTTCTCTGGGCCCAGCTGACCGGGTCGCTGTGAGGCCACGTCCGAACGGCTTCCTTCAGTTCGGCTGACGCACAAAACAAACAGAGAGAAGAATCAGGATCAGGGGGTCGAAGATAAAACACCTTCTCTGCACAAATACAGGCAGACGTTTGTGTCAGATGTTATATGCAAATTCAAATAGCAGATTATTACTAAACCTTCATCAACAGTTATTACATTGAGGTGTGTTGAATGTGTTTTAGCCAAATTAGCATCCTGGATGACTGTCAGTCAGTCAGTCTGTCTGTCTGTCTGTCTGTCTGTCTGTCTGTCTGTCTGTACTCCACTGTGATCCAGACTGAAATGTCTCATCAACGCTGAGATTCCTTTCCTTCGAAATAAACAGGTGCTCAGATGAGATATAAACACTCGTGTTTTGAGAGTTTGTTGACGTGACTCTGTTCCAAAATCTCAGTCACCACAATGAGACAGATTCTGTTTTTAACAATCAGATAGATAGAGATAGATAGATAGATATTGTTTCCTCTCATTCACACTGTTGTAATTCACTGTATTCTTATTAAGACAAGAAGCTGTCACATGATTACTACCAGTTCACTGTTCTGCTGGAAGATGTTTAAATGTTGTTTCCTGAGGGTTAATAACATGTAATGATGCTAACTGATAATCAAACAGTGTGACAGTGTGACAGTGTATAGTCAGCTGTAAAAACTCTTTAGATCAAAGTCCAACTAAAAACCTTAACAACTCAAATAAGGGAAGAAAAATGCCTCTGTTTGATTTGAGTCTTTTTTTAAAGGCATTTAAACAATAAATGATTTTCCTCAAAACTTCCCATAATTCAAAGAGTCAGTTTCACAAGAACCTGATTGATGTGAGTAGATGTTTTATTATTGTTATCATCATCATGCATTTTCCAAAAAATCACCCATTCGAGCCGAACCCTGATGATCAAACAGACCAAGTGCAGATGTGTTCCAGATGTTCCAGGTCACCTACCCTGCAGCATGAGGAAGCCGACCACCCCGTCCAGGTTGATGTGCTCGTGCTGCCGCTCCAGGAAGGCTGCTCCCCGGGACAAGCTGCCCAGCACGTCATCGATCAGCTCCGCCCGCGAGCCGCGCACGGCGGCGAGCAGAGCCAGCACGGCGGCCAGCCGGAGCCCCGCGGCCCGCATGGTCCCTCCGGAGGATCCCGGTCCGCAGGCTGGAGGAGCAGGGAGGAGCAGGGGGGACGCACTGTCTGTCCTCTGACGGGGGCAGGACACAGAGGAGGCCGGGGGAGGAACGGCCGTGACGTCAGAGAGATGACGTCACCGCGCCCAAACTGAAGATGGTGATAAAATTAAAGTATTATTAATAAACCATTTGATAATAATAATAATAATAATAATAAACCAACTGATTCCCAATCTTTTTTTACATGATCTCGACCTTTAAACTTTTCAGGTTCATTTAATTTTGGTGAAACAGTCTGTTATTTCACAAACAGCAACAAAACACAAAGGTCAGAACCAAAAAAATGCTTCAAATATATGAAGTTTGCTTTTGACTCTTGAACGAAGCCAGTTTATTTCAAGTAACAACCAAGTTTCCAATTTTAGACATTTTCAATTCTTGCCATTGTTTTATTGTGATTAATTTGATCTATTTTATATCACCTCTGCCTCATGTTATAATTCTATAACTGGTCCCTGTTCTGCTTATTTCAGTGAAGTTATTTGCTAACTCGTTTTTCCTGTGTGACCTGAACGCGTCATGATTGTGCGGTCCCTTTAAATCTGAAGTTCCGCTACGTCACTGAGCCACGTCATCACAAACAAACATGGCGCCGTGCAGCGGCTGCTCGGCTGCTCTGGCTGTGTTCGCGCTCATTGCGGCTCTTTCGCTCGTGTTTTCTGCGGCTGGATCGTGGCCGGCGGTGTCTCTGGCTCTCTTCACCGGCCTCCTGCCGCTGTGGCTGCGGAGGCTGCGGCAGCGGGACCCGGGGACCGAGCGGCGGGTGTGCGTGCTGGTGCTGGGGGACGTCGGCCGCAGCCCCCGGATGCAGTATCACAGTTTGTCCCTCAGCAAACACGGATTCAACGTTACTGTGGTCGGGTTTCTGGGTAAGACTGTGTCCGCCTGTGGAAGAGCTTCACACTGAGGTTCACACATTCACCTGTGAAGCTCACCTGGTGCTGTTAATGAGATCAGATCAACTTTATTGACAACTGTCTGAGCAGCAAAAGGAAGTAACGTTACATAAACAAGTAACTTCAAAAAGAAGTAACTTCAAAAAGATTACTAACTACACTGTGAGTATCTATGTGTCAAACTCAGTTGCACCTCCGTACCAAAGATTGCTTTGTATCTTCTGTCCTGCTCCATTATTTCAGATATGACTGATCTGAGGAAAATCAGATTAAAACCCCACAAAAACTTAAATGACTAAATGTGTTCGTCTTTATTTACAACTTGCTTGGAATCATTAATTTGAAAACAAAGATTTATAGAAGATCTCGTCATATTCAAAGTCGATAATATCCCGGGTCAGTTTCTCCTGTTTTTACACTACAATAACACACTTTGGTCCAAAATCAGTTATATTTTACAGGAAATTTTGTGGAAAAATGCACAACAGTCTCGTTTCAGTTGAGCTGTCAGTGATTTTTCTCTGAAATGTTCATTGTAGATACCAAACCTCATCAAGACGTGCTGCGAGAGGAGAAAATAAGGATCGTTCCCATAGCAGAAGTGAAAGGTGTTCGAGGTAACTGGAACCGTGTTACACTGTGTTTTATGTGGTGGAAGAAGTATTCATATCCGTTACTGCAGTAAAAGTACTTAGTTACATTCCACCACTGTTTGCATGTTTGTGGATGTTTTCATGGGTGATTATAAAAACCCTTAAAAATCATGATGTCATTTACACAAAGTGTTTTGTTGTTTTTTCAGTGGGACCAAAAATCCTCACATACGTGACGAAGGTGATCGTTCAGTGTCTGCAGCTTCTTCGTGTGCTGCTGAACATGGACACGCAGTCTCATATACTGATGCAGGTATGACACTATTCCACCAACACTGGCACGTTTACAGAAATGCTGAGTAATGTCTGCTGTCCTTTTAAAGAAATGATCCAAACTGTGAGTAATTAAAGGGCCATACCAGTGTTTTTATTTTATTTGTATACATGTTTTCATCTTTACTACAAATCAGCTTCAGTTAAACTGGTACATTTGACCAAACACAAACTTCTACTGTAATAAGTTTGAATATTTTCATCAAGTGAATGTAACACTTTCCTGCCCTGCTGACTGACGTTCATGGCTGTGTTTGTTTCCCAGAATCCCCCAGGCCTGCCCAGCATTGCAGTGGCTTGGCTCGTGTGCTTCCTGCGTGGCAGCAGATTCGTCATCGACTGGCACAACTACGGCTACACCATCATGGCCCTGAGCCACGGCCAGAGACACCCGGTGGTCCGACTGGCAAAGTGGTCAGTGACGGTGAACTGAGCTTTTCGACAGATTAATAATAGATTAATGACCCGTCGCTACAGAAGCTAACTTCATCTGTGGTAGTTAAATCATTTTTGGCCGTTATCTTGACATCAGAAATTAATTTAGTCCCATTTCTATGTTCTTAGGGCCCAAAAGAGTCACAACATACTCTTTAATTTCTGACAGTGATGTGGTTAAAGTATTTTTTTTGTTCCTGTTTTCTTCAGGTATGAGCACTTGTTCGGCCCTCTGGCCACTCACCACCTGTGTGTTACCAATGCAATGAAGGATGACTTGCAGAAAAACTGGGGCATCAAGTATGATTTGTTTTCTCATTAAAATCATAAACCTTTATCCTCTGAGGACAATGAATATCTACAACACATCTTGGCACTTGCTTGATGTTTTCCTTCGGACCAAAGTGAGCTGGAGGAAGAATCTGTCCCCGGCCTGAAGTATACATGAGATTATAGCTACACGAGGAACGTGACAGTTCTGACTGTTTGGTGTCTGCAGGGCGACGACGCTGTACGACAGACCAGCCTCCATCTTCAGAGAGACTCCACTGAAGCTGCAGCACCAGCTCTTCATGAGACTGGCCGACACATATCCTCAGTTCCAGAGCAACAAGTGAGAAACACTACAGGAGCATCTCTTACTTTTATTTAACATTTCAGTCCAAATGTCATTAACATGAACACAGACACTGTGACGCTCAGTGAAAATACATTTAGAGGAAAAGGCAGATTCTCAGTTTGCTGAGGTTCACACACGGCCTCAGCTGACCTGCTGTGTGTTTTTCCAGGTCTGCTGAGGTGGAGGTGGAGGTGGAGAGGACAGTTTTCTCTGTTTGTGACCTCACTAATGACACAGTGACCTTGAGGGCGGAGCGACCTGCGCTGCTGCTCAGCAGCACCAGCTGGACAGGTGAGAGGAAGAGACCGTGCACATTCAGACATCTTACTGACTAAACCTGAGCATCCAAGCAGCCACATGCAGATGCATTTTTTGTTTAATTTAGGTCAGTTACAATTTAACTGTCCAGTTAAAATCTTTCACTTAGGTCCTTATTTTTCCTTTAAATAAAATAACTAATAACTTGAGACCTTTGATGTGAAGACACAGCAACAGTGAGTGATTTGTTCACTTCCAGTAGATCTACACTGTCGGGCTTCAAGTCATCGAGCACAATCTGGAACATACAACTCATTGTTTGTTACATGAGAAAGTCCCTGTGCATCATTTCTCTGTGATTATTGCACCTTTAAAGCTGCTCTGATGGTATAAGGTTTTGTTTTTGAACAATGTTTCAATCCAGCCTCAAACACAGAATCAGTGTCTTTGGGTCAATCAGACATTTTCAAATTCTTCAAATCATTTCAAATCAATCAGTTATGACTAAAGAATGATCTTATCTTAAATGAATCCAACATTGTCTGTATGTTTGTAATAAAACACATGTACCTTCTCTCCACAGAGGATGAAGATTTCTCCATCCTGCTGAAGGCTCTTGAAGGTACAAGAGGTTTTAAACTGCTGTTCTTCACCTTCTGTTTCCTTCTGGGGTGTAAAATGTGATATTTGTTTGTGTCTCATTTCTTCTCACCTCACACCTGTTTGTTCTCAACAGAGTACGAAGGTTTCGTCAAAGGAGGAGCTTCCTTACCACCTTTAGTCTGTGTGATCACAGGTAATCCTCCGCTGCCTCACTGCTTGTTCCAAATGTCTGATTTCAAAGAGCTTTCAGTTTTCATTCTCGTGTGTGTGTTGGTTTCATGTTTGTGTGTGTGCACAGGTAAAGGTCCTCAGAAGGAACATTACAGGAAGCTGATTGACTCTCTACATTTAGAACATGTGAAGATCTGCACTCCCTGGCTGGAGGCAGAAGACTATCCTGTCTTATTAGGTGAGAGTAATAAACTTTACATCCAGGACTCAGTGTGTGTTCGTGCTCAGCCCCTTCAGACCTGCTCCTCTTCACATGAATGTGATTTACTGTTAAACATGTTTTGGTTTGAGGTTTTACTTTCTTAATCTGTTAGATGATGATTGATGAATTATCATGAAAAAGAAGACTCAGTAAACGTGTGTGTTTGTCTGGTCAGGTTCAGCAGATCTCGGTGTTTGTCTCCACAAGTCGTCCAGCGGCCTGGATCTGCCCATGAAGGTGGTGGACATGTTCGGCTGCTGTCTGCCCGTCTGTGCCATCCACTTCAACTGGTGAGCACCGTCCAGGGTGGAGAGGGTCTCGACTCTGAGAGCAAACTGATCTTTGAAAGCTAGAATTAGTCTTGCACACTGAAATGTATCAAATGTTAACACAGCGTCTTTTCCCCCAGTTTACATGAGCTGGTGAAGCACGAGGAGAACGGACTGATCTTCAGAGACTCTCAGGAGCTCGCTGAGCAGCTCAAGGTGAGAATGTTGGATATTAGTAGAACCCGAGCAAACCTGAGCAGGGTGTGAGGCACAAGGACACTTATGAGCTAAAACAGCATTCTGATGAGGGTTAAAGCTTTTTACAAGTTGAAATAGACACTTAATGATATTTACTTTTAATGTGATTAAAACCAAAGTCAGGTATGGCCATGAGCCTTAGGTCTAAATATGACTGAGCTGTTTGGACTGTTGTTATTTTGCAGCTGCTTCCAAGTGCACTTTGAGCCCACAGGGTTGTACTTAAATGAAAATAACATTTTATTTAATAACACTCCTCCACCTGTAAGAAGGCGTGGTTGAATGTAATGAATAGACGAATGCATTCGAACTTGCATTTGTGTGTGTTTCAGTCTCTCCTGTCAGAGTTTCCCAGCTCAGGGGGCAGACTGGGTGCGTTCAGAAGGAACCTCCGCACCAGCAGAGGTCAGTGCTGGGACGACAACTGGGACCAGAACGTCCTGCCTCTGATCACTGCTCCCTGATGGACACCAGGGTGGAACCAGAGAGGGAAAAGTTTGAGACAATGTTCAGACCTTTTCACTTCTTTCTTGGCAGAAGTTTTTATTCTGACAATCAGCCACAAACGTTTACTTGGATGATGTTCTGTTTAGGACTGTATCCACAAACCAACTGAAAACTTAACAGGGCAGAGAAGTCGTGTTTAAATATTTGGGATGAAAGAAAGTAGGTACATGTTTTGTTAATGTCTTGTAGCATGAAGGATTGTCCCTTCCAGCCGTCTGTGGATTATCCTGAGTGAAACATCTGGAAGACCCTTTGACTTTGCAGGTAGCTCAGCTTCACTATTTGAGTCCATTAAATGTTTGGAAGCATGAAATGCTGCTGTTACACACAGGTGAGGTAAAGGCTTGTCTGAACTCATCATCTTTAATTAACTTTCATTCCAGTTTTTTTCCTACTTCAGAGAACTTGAATGTAAAAAGGAGACTTTAATACGATGTACATCTGTAAATAAAATCTTTATTGTGCTACAGTTGTGTCACCTGTACAGTTGAATCATCTCTACAGCAGAGACTCTGTTGTAAGGAAAGACGTGGCTGACGGGTCCTGAGATCACATGATGGCTGATTCCTGCCTTTTCTGTCAAAACAAAGCATCCTCAGTCAGTTCACTGAAGCAAGAAAACAGTTAACAGCATCAAAGAGCTAAGTCATATGTAAATTCACAACAGGACAAAGGGTCAGGTTGGATTTGTTAAACCTAGAAAAGAATTGAATAGAAAACAACTTTATTGTCCCTAATGGGGAAATCTGGTGGTCCATTAAAACTGCACACAAACTGCCACAAATTTAATTCTGGTGAAGGATTGTTGATCCTTCTTTGTTTCATTGTGTTGCCTAAAAGTAGTCAAATAGAAATAAATAGGGTCTAAAAATACCCATAGGCATGTTTGTAATTGTAGGAGCAGAATTAAGACTGATTTCACT
The DNA here is from genome assembly GCA_025331565.1 of Holacanthus passer. Lineage (NCBI taxonomy): Eukaryota > Metazoa > Chordata > Actinopteri > Pomacanthidae > Holacanthus > Holacanthus passer. The sequence goes on along the minus strand of JAFREQ010000042.1, from coordinate 1,255,999 downwards.
CTGACAGATCTTTGTGCAGTCAGACTCAAATATCTTCAGTGGTGTCTTACCGAGCTGCTGCTTGAAGCCGCTGTAAGTCTCCGGGTTTCTTATGGTGGAGCAGATGAGGACTTCAGGAGACGAACAGCTCAGGATCTTGGACAACAGCTTCACCAGACTTTCCACAACGTCGGGGTCATACACCACATCTGCACCACAGGGAAGAACCCAGAGGTGGAATGTAATTAAATGCATTTACTCAAGTATCATGATTAAGTATAAATTTGAGGTACTTGTACTTTAGTCTTTTCCTTCATGCTACTTCATATTTCTCCTCCACTATATTTATCTGACAGCTTTAGTTACTAGTTACTTTACAAATTAATATTTTTAAACACAAAACATGAAAAGTTTATAAAATGTTTCTCTGGCAGATGAGATTCAGCTCTGACCTGCAGCGATGACGGTGTCGGCCTTGATCCGTTTCAACTCTTCCTCTGTTGTTGCTGCCCAGTCGATCTCCTCCACGCTGACCGCAGGAGACGTCTGCTCAGTCAGACCGTTCAGCTGGACGTTGTTCCTCAGGTTCTGCAGGACGCTGAGGTGACAGTCACTGAACACGTATCTGTTCGGGCTGCAGGAACGACAGATGGTGACGCCGGTCAATCCCACGCCGCTGCCCAGCTCCAGAACCGTCCTGCAGACAGGAGGAGAGGGAGGAGACAGATTTAAAAACTGTTCAAGGACCTGTGTGACAGGAATCTGGGATCCTTAACTCCCCTTAGAGTTTAAGGATGCAGACAGTCATAAAAGTAGTGGGAGCTTTTTCATTGAAGATTTTTTTTCTTATAACTGAAGTTCTTCTTGTGGTAGTCTCAGAGGCTGGATACCTGCCAGCGAAGGTGTGCCGGTGATCCAGGGCCCACTCTGCCAGGTAGAGAGCAGCCTCCCAGGTCACCAGGCCGGTGGTCCCCTCTGAGATCAGAGCTACATTTTCCGACAGGCTGACAGCATCACCACCGGGCTGCAGGACAAAAACACCACCACAAGATTACTGTCAGGAGGACGCCTTTTTTTAATCTTCAAATGATCTTAATGACATTTTGAAACCACGTTAAGATTTGAACCAGGGACGTCCACAGAATTTTCTCTTTATTTATCACTATCAAATTGAACATGTGCTCATGTGGACGCGCCCTGTGATAGTGACAGCTGGAGAGAGACAGGAAAGACAGCGGGCCCAGGCTGGAATCAAAGCGTTGTAACGCAGTGATGCAGCAGGTCTGGTACCAGTAAGTAGCTCTTGTAGCACTCAGTGGTGTCTTCAGCTCCGACCACCTGAGCCAGAGCGTCGTACAGCTCGTCCAGAGGATCGCAGTCTGCTGCCTCCTGCTGCGGAGACACAACACAAGAGGAACTATGTTACGCTGTGATGTCGCTCCAACACTTCAGTCCAGAGTGACACAGCTCAACAACTATCAGATGGATTGGCATGATTGCCATGGTTGTTTTCAGAAATTTAGGGAAAGAAAACTTGGTAATGTTTTATTTTATAGGTCAGTAAAATCTCGTAATTTTTCACTTGGGTTGTTTTAAGGAAGTTCTTTGGAAATCAACAACTGCTTTTAAACCAAACCAACTAAAACCAAGCTGATTTTTTCCTATAATTTGCACCAAATAACATCATTATTTCCAAAGAAACTTAAAGACATAATTAGGAAATAATGTAACAGTGAAATAAAGAAATACCAACAAATATCTATGAATGTTCAGAGACAGACTGAGACCACCGACCCGTCTGATGAGCTCAGACAGGAACAACCTCCTGAATCTGACTGACGGGGGAAACTTCCGGCACAGAGGGTGAAGACATGTCTGTCCAAAACAGAGAAGACACATTATTGTTTATTCTATTGATACTTCAGGACCATGGAAGGTTACGTGTGGGTCCACTTACCTGTTTTAAGATGTCTGAAATCAAGTCTGATGATTTGGTGCTTTCAAGGTCTTTTTCTAAAAACTGAAAAGCAGAAATTTTCAGTCAGAGATTCTGAAGTGATTTCAATCCTTGAATGAGGTGCGTTTGCTAATATAATGGATTTGTATTCAAATCTGAAATTTCACATTCATCTCAGAATACTGGACCTAAACTTACTTCCACCTTTCCTTGATTTTAAGCTTAGAATAAAAACGACTTTCATTTCCTCCACAGGCCACAAAACCTGGTGCAGAAAGCTGTTCACAAACATTTTTAACAGAACATTTATAAAGATTTATCTTATTTTTCTTATTTTAGCCTCATGGTTAAATATAATTCCGAGCTGCTGGTGGATCATTTTAGAGCCGGATTAAGCCGCAGAATCTGCTGAACTGTGAACTGAACTTCAGTCTTATTCTGACACTGAGCTCGTTTTCCGCTGAGCAAGAAAGCGATGACAGACACATATTTGAGTGGAGTTTGGTTCAGCTCTGTGAGATAAATGTAGGCGGCTGAAGAGTCGGTTTTTCTCACCGTCCATGGAAATGAAACCAGGCGACTCATGGCGAAAAAAGAAACCTGAAAGTCCCGTAAAATATCCGCTTGGTTTGCTCTTCTCCTGCCTGAAGCTCGGCTCCGCTCGGAATCCTCCATCTTCAACGTGTCTTTGTTTACTTCCTGTTTACCCACAAGGCATCGCGGTCATTTCTCGCTACACCTGCTGGGTAGAGTAGTTTTTAATCCTAAATAGTTTTTTGGTTAATAAACTAAAAACAACATAAAGACTTTGCATCTGTGTAAAACTTTGAAATAGTTCAAACAGTATTAATCCATAAAATTGAAAAAGTACAAGAAAATAAAAAAAATAAGCAAATTGAATAAAATAACGATGCATAAAAATATAGAAAGCAGCAGGACGCCATTAAATATATAAACAACAATACATTAATAAATTAAATGTTTTAACCCATAAATATTTACATTTATAGTAAAATCCTAATGCTGTGTTCTTTAAAAATGATGAGATTTTAAAATCAGTTTTCATGTCTTCTGTTGAGATATTTTAACCTTGAAATGTTTGATGCTGATAAACTGCTGCTGATTTTCATGCCGCTCTTTTCTTGCTGTGTCACTGCAGGAGGAGATAAATGTCTTTACAGTTGGGCCAACTCCTCATTAACAACACACACACACACACACAGACACACACACACACTGGACACTGACTGGTGAGTAACACAACAGCTGTTCTTTTCATTGTTCTTACAGTATTATAATTATTAATATTATTGATGACTGATTATTCTCATTATTGCACCAGTAACAGTTTAAAACATGATGAACTGGGAGTTACAAACCCAGCACGGACATAATCAATGAAATTAATTCATGATGATTCAGTACTAAGAAAATAGTACTATTAATTCGGTTTTATGTTTTTGACTTGACTTTTTAATCATTTTCATCATTAGAGCTTTTACACAGTGGAATCCACACATCACGTGTAATTGCTTGTCACTGCTGTGAGTCTAAATAGCTTTAAAGTAAAATGTAATAAATGAATGAATATTAGTGAGAACAGTTCTAACAGTTTCTCGGTGGGAAGATAATCAAGTCAGACATGAGTGCAAAATAATAAACTTCCGGTCATCACTTCCACTTCGGGAGAGTCGACAAAAAAAAAATCTTGTATTCAAATAACCAAATAAACATCGTGTTTTTGTAATTGGCTTTGTCGTGGTCTAACTGAAATTTCCCAGCTTAAAACGTAATATTTTGAATAAAACTCAGCGGAACAAACATAAACGTGTGTTTCCCGCCGGAGCATTTCAGCACCGGACTGTCAACAAACATGGCGCCACGCTCTTAGCTAAACTGGGGGAGCTGAACGCTTGTGTCGGCGTTAAAGAAGGTAAATGATGATTTTTCCACTCTCACATCTCGTGTTTGTTCCGTCGTTTCTCAGTTTCACGTCTCTGCTGTTTGACGAAGCTTCGTTCAGATCATTTAAAATGACTTTGGACACTTTGAGTTCAATGACTGTTGTGAACTTGGAGCAGGAATTTAGAAGCTTTAACTTGACTGTTCAGCATTTTTCATATAAATGTTGAGGAATTTCGTCTTATTTTATCGGTGCTTCCCCACATTTGTTTGTCGACAGCTAACGCCACAGCTAACACCACAGCTAACGCCACAGCTAACACCACAGCTAACACCACAGCTAACACCATAGCTAACACTATAGCTAACACTACAGCTAACACCACAGCTAACCTACTTTCCGGAGCTAGCTTGCTAATTGACGTCTCTGTCACTGACATCGACGGCGCTGATGCCTCGGGCTTCATGTGTTGACTCAACATCACGCTTCAGACTCAATATGTGAAGGACAAACAATGAGGTCAACCGTCTCGTCTCTTCACCAAACTCCCTGCAACAATCAGGACATTTTATATTCCGCCTGCCGTCGCGTTTATCTGTAAAAATTCTCCTGGAACAGGAATATTTTTCATGAATTCGGCTTCAGGTATGAAGTATTTTATAACAACTCATTTTCATATATACTTGAAGTTTTGGAAACAGCAACATGTGACAGTAGCACAACTACAACATAACAGTATAATTCGTTTGTAAAAAGACTATTCAGACTTTCTTACTTCCACTTTTTGCATATTTAATCCTTCATTTCTTCAGTGTCTCTTTCAATTTCTGTCAAAAATATCTCCTTTAACTAAACACGCTAATTTGTTAAAAACTACAGTGAGCAGCTGTTTCAGGAAATTACTGAGCCTTTGTGAAATGAAGGTATATATTTGTGAGAGGTTTATAAAGACTGACGTCTTCAGTAGGAACCAATGAGCTTGGAGCTGAGAGCCACAGACATATTCTTAGTTTTGGTCACTTTCATGGCTTTTGTGGACAATTAGAGACAGAACAGCACCAGCTTGCTCCCCATTCTGTCCAGCAGAGGAAGACATCACCTGACCTGGTTGGTTTTTCTCGGCTCTTCTCAGATCATCAGAGCAGCTGGAGGATAAAGAGCTGAAGTCATGGTGCTGAAGATCTTCTTCCCGCAGTGCTGTAACCGGGCGGACAGCGGACTGCTGGTCGGCCGCTGGATCTCCGGCCACAACTCTGCTGTGGTGCTGGCGGTCATCCACTACCCGTTCATCCCCGGACAGGTCAAACAGTACATCCAGCAGGTCAGTGCTGCACCGGGCAGACCCCTGTATCCAGGTCTGGATTAAAGTTGTCATGTATTGTCGACATTTGAGTCAAAGAGCCAAGTATCCTGTTTTCTGAAAGATTAATACCTGGTGTTATTTGGAAATTTCCCGAGATGCTCCTCTCTTTCCTGATCCGAACAAAGATGATAGCTGAATATGACCTTTTATTGCTAATTTTGTTCAGCATGAACCAGAATTAAAAATATAATTCCCAAAAAGTCAAGGCACACTTCTTCATCCTCCTCTTCACCCAGATGCAGGCCCAGAGTGGGGTGGATCTGTCAGTGCTGGGATCGTGGAGTTTACCCAAAGAGGGTAAGGAGGGCATGGAGAGCTTCCTCAGAGACCTCAGCACCATCTTCCCCCAGGAACGCTGGCTCCAGATCAACCGTGAGATCGGCAAGACGGGCTTCACCTGCCAGGTCCTCCACCGGGATCAGAGTAAGACCCTCAGACTGATACTCACTGGGTTTATACAGTAGTACGTTTCTGCTGGGTGAGTTTAAGATGAGCCGAAATAGTAACCATTTGTGCAAAAGCTCAGTTTCCATTCGTTGCCTTTATTTCATTTAGAATTATTCAGTCTATTATCTGTGGTGAATACTTAATTATCCTTAGAAAGACTCTTTTATTCACAGTTGATGAGTTGATGATGGCTTTATCTTTGTCATGACCAGATGGAAGAGCAGCTCAGTGGGAGACTAAGAAGAAGAATGAGAAGGTTGAGGAGGGTGATGGAGAGGCTGGAGGTGATAAAGAAGAGCAGGAAGAGGAGGAGAAGGTGATCTTCATCCACTACGAGCAGAGGAAGGTGATGCTATCGCAGCTTCACCCCATTGAGAATGGAGTTCCCGACCCCAAACCTGATCCACCGTCTGAGCTGAGACAGGTACACGACAGAGGTGACACAGAGGACAAAGTGCTGCTTCCCATTTTAACTCCTGTTTGCTGATTTTTATCATGTGACACAAATGAATTTTGCTTTTAATTTTTTTTTTCATTTGATCGAGCTTTCCCTGCTCAGTGAAAGGCTGAGGTGACCAGAGTTCGACCCTGGTTATGATTTAAGTTATTGTGTTAATGAGAAAATACACAGGTCAAATAAACTGTAATAAATAGTTCGGTTTGTGTCCGACCAGAGCAACCTTTGCTGACATTCTCCTCCTCTCCTCTGGACCAGACGTTCCAGACAGTGGCCAACAGCCAGCCTCTGTTCTTCCTGGACAGATACGACGATGGGCCACTGAAGTCGACACACTGGCAGTCTGAAGGCAGAGAGGCCAGCATCATCGTGGAGCTGCTCAAACAGGCCACTGTACCACTCTGCCTGCTCATCAGCTGGCTTCTCTCCATGTGGACCTGGATCTGCAACATCCGGTGAGAAGAGAAGAAACTTAGCTGGAAATGTTCCGTATTTTTCTTAAGAACAAATTCCATGGAAAAACCCAAACCAACAATGTGTTATTCTATCTGTCTAAATCTAAACACCATGATTATGCTCATTGTTATATTCTGTCTTTAGGATCTTCAGTCTTTACCCGCTGCGCTTCCTGTCCAGTAAGCTGTCCACCTGTGACCAGCTCAGCTACAGAACCGAACACATGAGGACGCTCAGCTCCACGAAACCAGCTGCTGGACACACACAGTTCATGAGGTGATTGTTTGTAAGAGTGACTTTGATAAAACTAAAAACTGAGACAGTCTCTAATATTTGTCCGTGTAGCGTTCCACTGTTTTGTTGCTGTAATTGAAAAAGCAGTTTGATTTTGTGAAGTAATGTTTCATATAAAAGTCTCCATTGATTGATCTCGTTTGTCTTATTGCTGTTATAAAACAAGCAAACATTGGTGATAAAATGTATAAAAATCAAAGCTTAATAAGTTGTATTTTCAAAATATTCTGATTGTTTTTTTGTTTTTTTTATCCAGTGCTGGTTTTGGTTTTAACGTTTCATAAAGTGGTTGTGTTGTTGTTGTGTGACCAACAGGTGGCACAATAAGACAGATGTGATAATATCATGGAGCGTATGTGCATCATAGCTGCACTGTATTTCTGAACTACTATTCCTTGTCTATAATTTATTTTTATTTTATATTATATTTTTATATTTATTTCTGTCTGTAGGAAAGCCAACATTTTGGTGTCATTCCTCGTGGACGTGGCTCTCGGCATGTTGCTCATCTCGTGGCTCTACAGAGACAATCACATCACCATGTTGGCCAACACACTGGTGCCTGTAGCTGATGTAAGTGTGACAGCTAAACAGGAAAAAAAGCAACTTTCACACCCGACCATTAACAGGCTCGTATTGTGTGTATGGGGACGTTCTGGGCGCCTAATAGTTGCAGTGCACACCAGTTTGATTCCTGTTGTGGCCTCCTCTTCTTCCCCCCTCACTTTTGCTGTCAGTTGCTGCACTGTCGACTGTCAAATAAAGCAAAAATGCCAAAAATTAAATTAAAATTCTGTTTACAAACAAAGCAAATTGCAGGATATCAATATAATTAAAGTCATTCAGACTAAAATCTCATATTGGTGAAAAAAAATTACATTTATTATCTCAAGATGATGAGATATTAAGTTGTGGTCTTGACATAAAGAATCTAAAATTGACACTTTTGGCTTCCATTCAAAAGACAGAACACATGCTGCTAATCAAAAAGAGGCTTTTTAGCTCATTACTGCAGGAATGATTTGATTAAAACAAACTACTGATGAACTGACTTTGTGTTGTCAGATTTCTTTGTCCAATCATCAAACTCCTGTGATTCTTCCTCAGCATGTGGCTAAAGAGCTGGAGGAGCTGCTGCAGTGGCTGATGGGAGCTCCTGCGGGGCTGAAGATGAACCGGGCCCTGGACCAGGTTCTGGGCCGCTTCTTCCTCTACCACATTCACCTCTGGATCAGTGGGTCACAGCACAAAACTCACACGAGGCTTTATGTCGTACTGATATTCTATATGTTTGTATGTGACCATTTTCTGTTGAAGAGAATCCAGAAAACGGGATTAAACGCTCTGTTTGCGGCGCCTAGAGGCTTCAAAGTCATTGCACTGATCAGAATTTCACCTCGATGTATCCTCTGTCCATCCAGGCTACATCCACCTGATGTCTCCCTTCATCGAGGGGATTCTGTGGTATGGAGGCCTGTCAGCCTGCCTGGGCCTGACCTTTGCCCTCTCGCTGCTCTCTGACATGGTCGCCCTGCTCACCTTCCACATCTACTGCTTCTATGTCTACGGAGCCAGGTGAGACCTCAGCACATGTTCAACTTATGTTCAGTGTTTTTTCACTGCTACAAAACAAAGAACCAGCGTCTGTGTTTAAAAAATGAGAATTTTCCTCATAATTTTGGGTAAATTGGTCAAAATGCAACTTTGCAGCCTGGAGCCATGTTTCACAACAGTGATTTGCAAGTGTTGCTCACGAGGAGATCACAAATGGTGGCAGCATCCTGTTTCACAAATGATCCCACATCTGATGCCCACAAAATGGTGATAAGTTGGCAGATAGTTCTGCAGAGTTTTCATGCTTTGTCACTACTGAGGTGTTTGATGATGATGAACTGGATTTAATGGCATTTGACAAATAGTTGTTGAGATATTTTGCTGTGGACCAAAGTGATGGAAGGACGGACTGACCAACATTATTGCCCTCTTTGGGTCGTGCTGCTAACACGAAGCATTGTAACAGAAATGATCCACACAACACTTCATCATAGTCAGTGGTATTCTGAAGTATGAGAGACATGAATTGTAGTTTTAGACTTGGTCAGTCAAAGCAACTTTGTCTTGAAATACTATGATCAATGATTCTTCTGACTGGGAATCAGTTCTTGGAAAACAGAAAGCAGACATATGGTTTAGGAAATGAGCCGAAGAAGAAACAAGAGCAGAAAAAGCCTATTTTTGCAGCAGCACACCCACAAGATGCGAATGCCTGGGAAGTCACTGTTAAAGATAGCTGTGTTGTGTTTTCACTTGAAAGAAAGCAGAGAACCCTATTGTTATTATCCCTTCAATTATAACTGGAATGACAACACATAAATCACCCGAATCCGACTTGTAGAACAGGATGTTTTGTTTTACGTCACTGTTGCATAACTGGGTCAGATGGTTGTATAAAATAATTTAGTGCTGCATGTTTCCTTTGCTCTGCCTCAGTTGATACACTCTGCTCTTCTGGACAGTTTGCTCAAATGTCTGCTTTTCTGGTGCTTTTCAGGACAATGCAATCAATGTATCTGGTAGAATAAAAGGATGACGTCGTCCTGGTGCATATTGTACCTAATGTTAATGTAACTGGATTCTCTGGTTGTCTGATATATGTTTGTAATTGCACCAGTTTTTCACGTTTATTTTGTCATAAAATGTTGTACAGACATTTATTCTCCCCAGAGGATGAATCCCTCTGACTGAGGCTGATATGTGAGTCACTATCATGGCCGGAGTCTTGTTTAACCAAAAACATCTACTGTGTCGTCTGAAGGCTCAGAAAGATCTAAATACAGTTTAAACTATGTCAGTTTCTTTCTGTTGTATTTGTTAAACTTTAATTTGTGACATGTCATGTTATGGTCATTTCTGTTTGGGGTTTAAAGGATAAATCTGGTCACATTCTAGCTCTTAATATTCTTAAACCATGACTGTTGACTTTCACCTCCTCTGATGTCCATTGAGAGCTGCAGATCTCTGCAGAATCTGCTGCGTGCTGTGATGGAAGGCTGAACACTGTGATAATAGTCTTGGATGCTGGAGGAGAGAGGATTGACTAAATTATGCATTTGCTCTAAAGATAGCTTGGCTCCCTCGCCCGTGGTGCATAATGAAATATTACCCACTTTCCTTGTTACATATTTATGCTCCAACAGCTTTTGGAATATGGGCGAGTGCGCGTTTAAATTCAGTCTGAGAACCTTTGTCGGACTAACTTATTAAATCTGTATGCCTGGACCTAAAAATATCTCCTGCTGCCATCACAATTCACTTTCTACATTGGAGAGGATGAATAAAACCTTCCTTGTACTTCAGCATGAGCTCTAGAAAGCTTCTCTCAAGAAGTGATGTTGGATGTTATGCCAAGAATGCGAACGTAAATAATAACTTTCCTCATTTTTCTTTACATTTTAAAGGGTTCAGTTCAGTTTTAATTGGTTATTGCTGATAAATGTGAGCTGTCTAATCAGCTGCTTGGGGAAGCAGAGTAGGAGTTTGTGGTTCAAGTTCACCTGTTTCAGCTCGTGGCCTTCATCAGGGTCGTCCACTTGTCACATCAGTTCTCTCAGTACACAAATAATCTCTCATATTCAACTTCCTAAAAACACCCGACCCAGTTCTGTCACTCTCCCTTTTCTGAAGCCTTTCTGCTCTGTTCTCTCTCCCAAAATCCTTCTGTCTATTTACACCTACTCTTTATCTGGATAACAGATATTTAGCTGGTGTTACTTTTTGCGTGTCATCAGTTGTGTCTGTGTCTCGGTCAGGCTGTACTGTCTGAAGATCTACGGCCTCTCATCTCTCTGGAGACTCTTCAGAGGGAAGAAGTGGAACGTCCTGCGGCAGAGGGTGGACTCCTGCTCCTATGATGTGGACCAGGTAACACACACACTCACACACACACACACACAGCGTTGTCTTCATCACAGAGATGCAGGTGTTTACTGTGAACGTGTTTGTGTCTGCTCCAGCTCTTCATTGGAACGCTGCTGTTCACCATCCTGCTGTTCCTGCTGCCCACCACAGCTCTCTACTACCTGGTCTTCACTCTGGTAAGACGAGTCACAAGTGGAAACCCCTTAATGAGCACAGCAGCTGATGTCTGTTACAGCAGCTTTCAACAGTGTGAGAGAAAGTGCTTCGACAGCACAAACTACTTCTGCAGCATAATCCACATCTGTGCAGCCTGGTTCCAGACCTGTGAATCACCGTCCACATCTGTAGCTGGAAACAGGATTCCAGAAATACTGTCATCAAAGTATCTTGATAAACCTGCTTCATAGATGCCTAAAAGAAAGCCTCAAATCTATTTGTGTTTTTCCTGCCTTATTTATTGAGTTGGTGGTTCAATTATATTGTTTTAAGTTTTATTTAAATGGGAAAGTTCTCCCAGGGAAGTTTCCTCAATTTGTTCACTTATTGCAAACCAGGACTTTGTCCAATAGCAGATTATTGGCCTGGAAACCTTCTTTTTTTCATCCACAACACAACATGTGGTCAATTTCTAATTTTTTTTTAATCCAAATTTCAACGCTACCTTCATACGAGACTGCGGCCCTAATTATTTCCAGTTGGATGGTCTTGTTTTGAACCCCTGTGTGTCCCTGTGTCGTGCAGTTGCGGCTGGTGGTGGTGCTGTTCCAGGGCGTCCTCCACCTCACTGTGGACCTGATTAACTCCTTCCCTCTGTTCGCTGTGGGCCTCCGCATCTGTCGCTCCTACAGGCTGGCAGGTACATCACCTTTATCATCCGCTACTTCATTTGAGTCATACTGTTCAAAACAGGGTCACCAAGGTGAAAGTTAAGTGTCATGCTGACAGTTATTTAAAGTTAAATCTGAATAATATAGAAATTATGAAAATTGGTTAATGAAACTGAACACCACAGGTTCTCCCTATAGACCAGATGATGTGGGAAGATTTAAGACCAACTTTGCTGCTTACATTTTTCTTATGAAAGAGGGAAATTGAATGTGTGCACAAATAATGAGTTCCTAATAAGTCCATGTGGTAGAATTTGACATATGATCAAATGCTTGGACTGAAATAACATCATGGCAGCAAAGTTAAATTTGCATATAGAAGAAATCTTATTACACAAACAGTATGATGTAGTTATTATTCATTCATTACAGACTGTTTATCAAATGCTGAAACAGCAGAACAAGGCTTTATAACACACATGAGCATCATCTATTATCCTCATGATCCAGTAGCTCTGATTGATGTGTGTGTCATGTACTTGACAGAGGGCGTAAAGTTCAGGGTGCTGTGCGAGGAGCCTGGGACGGCCCTTCACCTGCTGATGGAGGTGAGAAGTCACATTTTGTTTTTGTTCAATCTTGTTAAATATCTTAAATACAGAAGGTGAAGTTGATCTAGTTTCCTCCAGCTGAGATCTGTTTCCAAAATGTCTCAAAATGTCAGCATTATGGGGGAGTACAGTGTTTTTTTTCTAACAGAGCTACAGCATATTAGACACAAATTATTAGCCAAAGCACAGAATATTCATATGTCTTTAAATGTGTGTGGAGGTCTGAATTATGTAAGCGTTTCATTTTTGTCTCTCTTTCAGTATTTGTTCATATTATCAGGCTCTTATGTTTTCTTCCTCAGATTAACCCTCTGAAGTGCAGCACAGTGGTTCAGACCTACCGCACCCCGACTTATAGCTGTTACCCCAAAGACTCGTGGGCGGCCCTGGTTAAGAAACTGTTTGTTGGGGAGCTGATTTACCCCTGGAGACACAAAACGACCAAGACTGACTGAGAGACATTCACCAGAAATGTGAGAGAGAGAGAGAAAAGGAGAGATGAGGGGAATGGAGGAAAGGGAAGTGACTGAATAAATAATGAGCTAGAAACAGACAGATGAAGGGAAAGCAGGGAAATGGGAAGCAAAGGTGAATCTGGACCTTTGAGTTCGGCGGTTTTCATCTTAGATGGATGAAGAACGTCACAGAAAGTACAATCTTTTTTGTCTGATCGGCTGTTTTCTGATCAGCTTGAAGAAGAACAAAAATGAGTCAGTGTTTTAGAGCACAACGAACTTGGCAACGTCAGGCACAAACCTGAAAACCAGCATGTAGTCACGTCCTGCTGTTGTTATAAGAGCTGTGATCATAACATGATGAAAATCCTTTATTCTGAATCGTTTTATGAAGGAAAATCTCCTTCCCTGTGACATCAGGTGTTTGCTTTTGTTCTTGAGGTCAGAAATTAAATTAAATATGAGAACTTCTCATGAAGAAACAACACTAAAGGACCAAAAGAAATCGTGTGTTTGAAAGTTTGAAAATCACACTGTGACATTATTCTATCCACCTTGTTTTTCTCTTCACAAACCTTCACTGTTTGTGTGACCAGCAAACAAACATTAGTTCACATACTGTCGTTGACACACTGGACATTGAAGCTGTGGGCTCAGTGAAATCGCCCATGAAGCACTCAGCAACATGTCTGTTCTGTCTGTCACTGTTGGTGTTTTGGCATAGCAACAATGGCAGAAACATTTCATTCTGCTTTTCTGAGCACGTTCATGCTCCACATAGAGTAAACCTTTCCTACGTCCACCAGTTTTCCTGTAGCACCACCTTTAGAACAAAATGGCAACTTTTAATAAGCCCCATGACCTTAACTCCAGCACCACCCTCAAGACAAACTGTCCGTCTCATGCCATGACACATCACTCAGCAGAATCAACAAACTGACTCTGTGAACTGAGCTTTTAAAGCCTCGATCCACTAACAATGGAGCAGAATTCCAAATAAAAATCAGGTATTTATGTATTTACTGCACTCACCATGTAGATAGTTGTAATCTCTTAGGTTTTATCATTTGAAAGTATTATAATATAAAAGCGTCTACTTCAAATGAAACTAACTGGACACTGATTTTTTTAAAATTTCTTTTAAATACAGTTTTTTTTTTCTTTAAGTGTTTTAGTAAAATGAAATGATTTCTGTTTTATTTTCACTTCATTTATTAACGTATTTCCTTCATATAGTGCAACTACTGGGAGAAGAACAGTCAGGTCATACTGCTCTGGTACCAAACTGGTCTTTTTGAGTGAGACTGATTCTGTTTGTGGTCAATTTGTTAGCATTGTCTCTTTTTTAAACTTATTTATATGCCTGTTCATGTCATTTTTAATTACATTTAATTACACATTTTCTATGAATTCTTTATAACAATCAAACTGAACCAGCTTTTATTAAAACAAACACTCCAACAGGCAGCAAGATGATTTCCCAAATTTCATTTGTGTTCCTGAATGTGAATTATTTCTGTTTTATTTTACCTAAATCTTTACTCCCTGCTCTTTTGTGTCCTTCGTACCAATTTGTCATTTCTAGCAGTTTAACTGGTAAATTTGTTTTCTTCTTATTGTTAACCTTTTATTTTATCATCCCCTCTTCAGCTGTTCTAAATGTTCCATTGCCATTTAATAAAAATCCTACGTATTTAATGTTCTGATGTCTCTTTTCTTTTCAGATAATCTGATTTTATCTGTTTATTAACGGCTAATAAAAGAATTTGAATAGAAATAATCACAGTCCTATGTGGTTTAATCTAATCTCTAATGTCAATAAGAGACAAAACCTGGAGCTGCTCCATTAATAATTAATGCCAAACAGAATTTATGTGCTTAGATTTAATTGGATTTAATTAACCATAGACAACAATCAAAATCCCCCTGAGTGCTGCTGCAGCATGCTCCGATTCAGTCCTGCAATAATCCTGCGTTTCATCTTTTACATTCAGAGTTTTATTATAAATCCAAACTGATCTGTAGATGATAGGAGACGCACATTTGTGGTTTTCGGTCAATCATACAAATTGTACACACAGAAGAAGAAGTAAGGTTTTAATATTATTGAACAGAGAATATGTCACATCCTGTCCTTTAAGAAATACCTTTAAAATGATTCATTTAGATTATTAAATTACTCATTGCTTCCTTATGTGTAATTCACTGAATAACAGACTTAAAGATGGTTCACATTGTATCTTCAGAGGCTTAAAAGTGGATCTTAGAGTTAGTGAAGAAAACCATTTTCTGGGGAACAACTATAACTCATCTAATACTTTTAACCTCAGCAGTCACTTTATCAATCAGTGCTTATTTTCAAGAGTATGTGTAGAAGTGAATTGCAAAGGGAACTGTTACCACTTTACTTGTCATATTATCTTTAATGTTCCTCATTCCAGCTGTTGCTGCCAGTATGGGTCTGTGTGCTTCATGCATTATGTGTGAAGGTGCTCAGGAGATTGTTCTGGCAAATCTAAAGGGAGGTGAGTCATGATGTTGAACAGGTTTTACTCAGATCGCATCAAACACACTCAGCCGACTGTTGTGCATTTCATAATATCATCCATTGGTCCCTTCTGCTGAAAACTAGAGGACAAAGAAATGATTTTTATTCTCCCTCAAATCTGTTTTAAAAGGAAATCACACTGAATCTAAGATGTTTGACTCTGATTTCTTGATCTGTTCATTTTCAGAAAGAATCAGATATTTGTATCAAAACAAAACCTGAATTTAAAGAAAGTGTCCAACATTTCAAGAAAGACATTTTTCTGTCTTGTATATCTGTTTAACCTGTCCTGTGTGTGTGTGTGTGTCATGATGTTCTTTTATTGACTGTCAGCAGAAACAGGATTTTCCAAAATCTGCAACAAATTGTCTTTAATCTTGCTTCAGATCCTTTGAGAGAGTCAGAATTTCACTGAGAGAAATGTCCGAGCTTTGACTGAATCCTGTTCATCCACGTGATGAGGTCTCTTTGTCATTGTTCTGCTTGAATCCAGTGAGAAATGAATCATCTTTGTTGTCCATCTGCTTGTTGTTGACAGCGAACTTTGACGGACGTTTTGCTCAGCCAATGTGCACCGCTGCCCGCGTCGCCGTGGAGTCAGCGCCCAATCATTGCGAAGGGAGGGCGGGGCTCGGGGGATGAGGGCGGGACTGAGCGCGGACGGGAGCCGATCTGTCAGCGGCTCATCCAGTGTTGTTGAACGGAGCCGAGGAGCCGCAGCTGCGATCATGATCCGCTGTGATGGAGGAAAATGGAAGGACCGAGATCACTGAGTGCTTCCACACAGATTTGGACTGGACGTAAAAATGGCACAGCGTTTTGATCCCGCCGCAGAGAGCCGCGTTTTGTGGCTGTGACGCAGTGAAGTTGCGGGAATCTTTGTCATCCCGGACTGAACGGAGACCAGGGGGCCTGAAATTACACGGACGTCGGTTTGAAGTTTAGCTGCGCTAGCTAAGTTAGCATCTAGCTCGCTGTGAAACAGTGCTTTAGTCCAGTGGGAAGTAGGCTCATAAATGTCAATGCAGCGTTATAACTGGCGTGTGTAGCCTGATATAACCAGTGACAGTGTCTTTAAATAACTCTCGTGTCTCATGGCTGCTTTAGCACCAGTGTTGTAGCCAAGCTAGCTGGTTAGCTCTCTGAGGGCTAGCTTGTTGTTCCCCTGCTAACTTAGCCACAAGCTTCTCTCATTGGGAACAAAAAGACAGAGTTGCACCAGTGTGTTTTTTCCGTGTGTTTGTTTCTTAGAAAATATCTCAGCACAAATATCTGCTCATAATATTTGCAAAGTGCTAACAGCCACATTTCTTCATTGTTACAACCAGCATCCGAGACAATAAGCATGTTTTCTTCCATCCAGAGACTTTAACCTACAAGAGATTCAGCTTTAGCTGCTCCTGCTTTCTGATAGTCTGTCAGTGGGATCAGGCTTTTTGGCTGAGGAAGCACCTTCACTCTCAGATTGTGGTTTTTGTTACCTGTCACTCATCAGTTGTTTACATGAGGTCAAGTTTTTCTCCCACTGAGCATCACTTGTCATTATTTTTCTCATCTTCGGCAATAAGGATGTTTTGCTTTTCAGAACCACATTTTTGGCTTCCACCCATTTTTCCAAGTAAGACATTCCACTGAGACTTTGTTGTTGGCCCTGTTTTAGTGTGGAACATATCTTCTTGCTCACAGTTTGGAAGAAGTTACCAGGCAAAACAAAGACTTTATGCTGGTGGAAGCCCATTCATCAAGTTCATGGGATAACAGACATCAAGTGAGTAGAATAACACACAAGGGGGTCAGTCAGTTACCCATCCTGTGGTCGAGCAGGGACGTTTACAGTCATCTCCGCTGCCCCTGGGCTCAGATGTGAGACACGATGGGCAGCCAGGGCAGCCCAGTGAAAAGCTATGACTACCTGCTCAAGTTCCTCCTGGTCGGAGACAGCGATGTGGGCAAAGGAGAGATCCTGGACAGCCTGCAGGACGGCTCGGCCGAGTCTCCCTACGCTTACAGTAGTGGTGAGTCATTCCAGCTTTGCCTCTTGTGATGATGATCTTCTCGTGTTGTGTCATGCCTACTCATCACAAAGGTCCTGAACATACTAGCTGCTGCATTTTGCTGTGTGGACTGTGGAGGAAACACAATGAGCTCTCTGACTCTCAACGCAGAGCATTCACAAGGAAGCAAGTCGTGACTGTATGTGCATTGTTGTTGAGTTCATGGTTAATTTCACTTGCCAAACAACAGTTTTCATGACCTCATCGTCATAATAAGACGAAAATAGGTTTTAGACTTATAGACTAAACGCTGAATATTTTCCGATGGTGGTTCCTCCTTTATCCTGAACAGCTTCAGTGCTGTTCAACTGTAAAACACAAAGGAAGCGGTGAACCTGAATACAGCCACATGCTCTCGTAGTTGTTCCCTCCCTGGGCGTTGGAGCTCAGATCACCCGGCTCTTTCGCTGCTGTTGCTCCAGGGCCGACAGCTTCTGTCTGATCACTGCCTGCCTCTGCAGTGAGCTGCTGGTCTGTGGCTGCTGTACATGCATGCTGACACACTCCTACTCCCATCAGAGCGAAGCCCAGAAACAACAGCAGGTAGAACAGAGGGGAGCGCAAATGAAAGTTTTTATACGTGTGTTTTGTACATGTTTTTCCATTTGATACAAATCAGACACACATTCCCGAATTTCCCCTATGGGGGATCAATAAAGAATTATCTCATCTTATTACTGTTAGTATATGACTGTTTTTAATGTTTCTTCCAGTTATCCGATGTTTGCTATGGCTTGGGAATCAGTTTGGCTCATCGCACAGCATTAGATTCATACAAATACTAACAAATACTCCATTGCTGCTGCTGAAGTTTGCCTTGTAGCTGCTGTACTCTTTTCCCTTGTTCCTTCAAATAATTGGCAGTGTTAACTGCATTTCCCCAAAGGACAGAAAGAAATAAGAAATGTCAAAATACCAAAAAGCCTTGTGGGTGGAAGTAAATCTATTTGGGTGGGTCGTCCAAATTAATTCTACATGTGGAAAACACTTTATCCCTGTAAACATCCTGTTAGTGTTGTTGGTTATGTTGTGCAAATCACTCTGCACTGGGAGCTGCGTTACAACAAGAAAAGCAGGCATGTTCACTGTGATGGATTATCTCGACTCAGGCAACTTTCAGATATCTGCATATTCGTTTTAATGTGTGTGGCATGTTGACTCCTTTATCACTGGAATCAGTCTGATGATGCTTGAAGAGGTTGTGTGAGTTTGTGAAGGAACAGTAATGAGGTGCACAGCAGAACATAAAGGAGGAAAGTACATCCATCACATGCAGCCTAGTTGGACTCTTCTCCACTTTAAACCACTGGTCTGGAAATATAAGCTGCTCAGTTACTAATGTCTTCAAGGTAAAACAAGCGTGTAAACTGCAAAGATTGCTCCAGCAAGCAGTCTTTGCCAGAGATGCTGTCACAGGCGATTCCCTGAGTATCCATTTCATTTTTCAGATGAAGAAGATTTCCATCTCCTCCCCTTAGGATGAAAGCAGCTGTTCATGAAAAATACATCAGTCAGCAGAATGACCCCTTTTCACCAGTGCTTATCTAATGAATTCTGCCAACGGGCGATGCTGCCTGTTGGCATTTGGCAGCAGTGTGAAGACCTGCCCAGGTCGTGTGTGTGTTCAGACACCCACACTCGCTGAAGGCCAAACTGCTTCATAGCAGCAGGTGATGGCGATTTAATGAGGAAGGTCATCTTTACAAATGCGTAACAAAAGTCTTCAGCAACAGAAAATCTCGGCCGATTGAAATTCTACCAACTCTTCACTCAATCGTTTGGTCAATGGCAAATGAATTCCTGCAGTTTGATCATTTCAGACGAGGGCATATTGACTAGAAAGTGTCGGCCCTACAAAGCCAAGGCATTAGAGATGTTACCTCAGACTTCAGAAATGTTATGAATCAAATAATGAATTGATTACTCAGACAAATCTGGAGATGAATCAACAAGGAAAAGGAGACGATCAAGATGAGGGTATGTTATCTGTGCCATAAGGTTTCAGAATACTGAGCCCATGGAGAACCTGTCATTCCTCTAAAGACAAAGAGAGTCTGTCTAAAAGGGAAGATGTTGTAATTGATGCGAGCGAGATCAAATGCCTTGTTGCACTCAATAATGTAATAATTTCATGAAAATCAGTCTGGACATTTTATTACATTATTGGTACAGTTATTACATTATCAGGTTTTATTACATTTTTCATCAAGTTAAGTGCAAATTTTATTACATTTTCATGCGTTACATTTTTCAGGAAATGATTACTGACTGCTACGAGCCTTCAAATGGCTTCATTAAATATGGAGGGCAGAGCGCAGCGCAGCCGAGCGCGCTTCAGCTGGGATGTTTGTGCAGACAGAAGCTCGGCTATTGATTTCCATCCCTCTGGCACAGAGAGGTTATCATGGAGGGAAGGGAAATGCTTGTGAAACAGCTAAATATGTGAAGAGGAGAAAATCAGGACAGAAGAGCAGATTTTAATGGGACACATTGTCCTCAGGCTGTGATCGGTTCCCTTCCTGATTTGGGGCAGTCAGTAGGAGAGACTGTCAGATTTCCTCCTCAAGGATCAGTGATTGTTTGCTTCATTGATTAGAAATTCGGGGACTAGAAATCAGAATAGTTATGTTTGTACGTTTGGGTTTTGGACGGTTGCTTCGACATGACATCAATCAATTTTAAGACGATGTATTTTTGACGTATTTTCTGGAAAAGAAAAAAAAAAGGAATTAAAAACCTGACAAATGGAGGTACCTGGTCTCAGTTACCATAAAGCTTTTCTGTGCATTCATTTCCGGTGCTGATCCAACTGGAGATATTGAAAGGATAGCTTTCTCATTGATGACAGTCTAACAGAATCTCTGCTGGTTGACAAATGTCTATTGTCTCTGTCTCTTTGTTGTCCCTCCTGTTTCAGCCAGTTCCTTGGTTGGTATCACCCTCAGGATGGAAACCATACAGCGATTGCTCATTAAGGAGAGCTTTGAGATGCTTTGAGATGCTTTGAGATGCTTTGAGATGCTTTGAGATGCTTTGAGAGGGGGCGCTGGTGTGTCGGGGTTACAGATCATTTCCGAGGGGATCGTAAGATTAATATTTCACTCTGCCACAAGGTTTTGAATTTCACAGTCGGTTGATGTTTGCCATCAGATAACACCAGCCTCGGAGGGCTGAAGCCAATTAAAATGCAAAAACAGGTTGAAAAGACACTTTTCAGTGCAGCTGCGAGACTCTGAAATCTTTTTTTTCGATTGGCACAAACTAACAATGGAATATTCCCCAGGGGTCGCGCAGGCACGGCGGTCCATTGTTCCTCTGTAGCGGCCGACTGGCTGTTGACAGCGGCATATCCATAGACAACAGTTATCGTTGGATGCAGGCCAGCTCAGAGATAACCCCCTGTAGTGGCCTCCTGGAGGAGAGGGGGGTTGAGAGTGTTGGTAGGTAAATGAAAGGCGAACCTGGTCTAATCCTCTTGAAAGATGCACAGACTGACACAGCGACTGTTCAGTATTTCCACAGAGCTTTGCTGTGACTGAAGCTGCTGTCAAATCAGATTTTCTGCGCTTTGTTTTTTTTCTTCCCCGTTTCATTTTCCCTTCACAGCTTCTACCTGTTATTTACAGGTTCTATATGTTCCTCCAGCTTCACAGTGAGTCGGGCTGTTCCCGGTCTGATCGAGCAGCTGCAGGTTAGAAAAGCGTCTGCACCTGTTTAATTAAACTCCTTTACAGATGTTGGTAGCTGTAACATTAGGTTTTTCTAGATCTTGAAGATCTTGGTTTTTTTCAGGGTTTTTCAGAGTTTTTCTTTCTGCTGCTCTCAGTTTGTGCCCATCATTGCAATTGTAATATGGCTTATATGATGAAATGTATTGGGAGGAGATATGGATTAATGAAATATTGGAGCCCAGTTCATACTGATGTAGCTCTCTGTGTAATGCCTCTGGCTGTGTTAGACCTTTGCAGGAAGTGTTACCAATCAAAGTATTTCATTCACTGGATTAATCAAACGCAGACACGGCTGTCTGGTCAATGTTTCCTTGAACACTTTCTCATTAATTTTTTGGGAAATGTACCAATAATAGATGATTATATCCACCGTGAATGGAGGTCGTAGCCACTCCCAGTCCTACTATACTGACAAAAGCACCATCTCAGACATTACCACAGAGTGAAATCAACACCTCTCTCCTACAGTCTCAACAAAAGCTGAACATTATAAGCTTCACACAGCTTTGAGAATATCCAAAGAACAAACCAAGTCAGCCGACTCCCAGAATAGAAGCAGCAATGTTCAGCTAAGACATCAGAGACATCAGAGAAGCTATTGATTATCTGGGATATCTAAGTGAGCCTTGGCAACGAGAGGAGAGGAAGCACTTGGTATGAAGCCCTGCACTCACTCCAATTCAATTAGACTCGCCTGAGCTCAGCACTTTAGCTCAGCAGCAGCTTTATGTTGCCTGGAAAATTGGAAGATATTGGTAATGTTGTTAGCCAGCAGCTGCTACCTGCCAGAGGCCGATGAGCTCAGAGAGTCTGGGAATCTGGGAAGGATTTTTCAAACAGTGCCGTTATGTTAATGTCTTTTTCCACAGGAGTCTTGATGTTTAATCTTAAAGCTGATGGTTTCAAGTTGAGCTTGTGATATATTCAATCATACACCGGTTTGATGGTGCAAGTCTTTGTTGACTGTGGGCTTGTAGAGGTGGAAGGATTTGTCAGATCTGCTGCAAATGTGTTTTACACTGCATCATTATTTCAATACCTTGCGGTTTGTCTTCATTTCAAAATAATTGATACTTTAAATAATAATGAAATCATTACTTTAATCTTTGATTTAATCCTGGACACACAGAGATTAGAACAAGGATTGGATGTGTTTAAATCTCTGTGTCTTGCTGAAAACGTCATTGAAGCAGCGTCTAGCTGGTTTGCATGTTGAGGCAGGAAGAGGGACATTTTTAATCCTACATAAAACTGTGGACTAAAAAAGATGAACGTCTTAGTCTGTGGAAACTGATTATCCAGTGGTTCAACTGTTTGGCCTCAGGTGGAAGCAGAGTCAGTGAAAGCCACAGGAACCTGGCGAGCAGACTCAGGTGAACGTGTTGAGACGTGGAGCAGCAGGGCGACAGGTGTAGCAGTCAGACAGGTTTGTCAGAGCTGAACAACGGGCCAGAAGAGAGAGATCTGTTGCTGCCCTGCGCTGTGTGCACTGCTGCCGTCCTGATGGTTAAACCATCAACTGTTGTTTTAAACGTTCACTTTTGAAATTCTGATGAAAGAGAGAGATTTAGATTTTTGTTGCCATGAACACTGAAGCGTTTTCAGCAGAGCAGTTCTCTGACTCGAGGGATGGCGAGCTACCGAAATACCGGCTGAGTTTCAGAGCAGGACAGACACTTTGAAAGGTGACGTCAAGCCTTGTCCTGAAGTGAAGCTTCAGTAAGAGTTTGTCTTATGTTTACAGGTTTTTCAGCGAGTAACTCAAACACATCATCAGTTATTCTGCACTGGAGCTCGGGGATTTTTCTGAACAGCCTCATTGTTGTCCTCGATGAAAACATTGACATAATAAAAAATTATATTCAGAGAAAGCTGAAAGATCTCTGCGGTGATGTCCTTTGTGTTGTCACCCGTAAATTCGTGGTTGTCATATTTTTCAGAGCTAATCACGGTTCTCTGATGTGTGTAGTGGGTAAATTTACACTTTGATTCAATTTAAGTGGCTCGAACAGATGATGAGTCATTTTTCGATCCTCAGCTCGTCTCTAGCTGCCGTATTGTAATCTTGATCGATGCATCCATTTGCCTAATGCCTGCCCCTCTCTCTCTCTCTCTCTCTCTCTCTCTCTCTCTCTCTCTCTCTCTGTCCCTCTCTCTCTGTCTCTCTCTCTCTCTCTCTCTCTCTCTCTCTCTCTCTCTCTCTCTCTCTCTCTCTCTGTCCAGGTATTGACTATAAAACCACCACCATTCTTCTGGACGGGAGGAGAGTGAAGCTGGAGCTTTGGTAAGCGCACATCGCTGCTGAACGAATAACCTGTTGTTGTCTGTACAATGGAGAGAGTGACTGCTGCTCTTTTTCTGGCACGCACTCTTAAATCCCACAATGCAGCACTGTTCTAGACCTCCTGGACCTTTATGGGTTTGTTCAGCCAAATTATAAAAAAGTATTTTCTCTCAGTAAACAGTACCATGAACCATGAGTGTTTTGGTTTTTATCTGCCCAAGTTTTGGATATTTGTCTCTGAGATTTCTTTCTCAAACCTGATTTGATTAAATTTGAATGATTTCACTGACAAATGGCGTCTGAACAGTTCAACAACAACGTGTCTTTCCAGGAACAGTGTCCCTGCTACTGTGGATAATCCACAGACCTCACTGTCAGCTGTTATCAGAAGGAGTTTCTTCAGTACAAAGTAGTTCCAGTGAAAGACGATCAGAAATGTCATTGTCATTTTTTAATGTTTTTAGCATCAGGAGGGACAAATCGCAGAGACTCGTCTCAAAGTTTGATCATTTGTGTTTGTGTTGTGCCGGTGGAGCTGTTGTTCAGATGTTAGCTGTTGTTCCAGGATGAACACACATTTTTACTCCTATTGAAACATTTTCAACTCACACAGACGTGATTTTGACTGGTTTGCCAGTCATTCTAAAGTCATGCTGTGTAACCAAACATCGCTCAAACACATAAGACTTAACTTAAAGACACCAACGTGTCAGGCTGAATTTTGGGGAAATGTGTGTAAAGTGATGCACAATGCATCTTGAATATTTAGTTTGATGGTGCAGCCATAAAAAACATGAAGTCTTGGGTCTGAAAATTTCACTCAGCATAAACATCATAGAGCTTCAGTGAAGAGATGGAACAACATGATGGAGAATATGTCTCATACTGTCAGACAGAGGAAGCTACTTAAGGGAAAAACAGGAATACCAATTTGTCAAGAGGTTACATTTACATATTACAGATCACCTTTTAAAACAGGCCAAAGAGAAACACGCAGAGCAAAACAAAAATCCACCAAGTAGGAAGGTTTATGTAATGGCTGCATACATTTGCAGAAAGGCAGCACAGAGGAAAAGCTGTTTGAGCTTGTGAGTGTGTGAGTGTGTGAGTTTCATCCAAACTAAAGCACATTTGATCCACAAAACATATCTTGGTATCTTGGTCAAAGTGTATTACATCAAATGTTTCAGTGTTATACAGCACAAATGTAAACCAGTGTGATGGACAGCAAATATCAGCACACAGAAAAGAAACCGTCCACAGCTGTCGGGTCTAAGTCCTTCTTCACTGCACATTGTTACATAGCTCACAAATAATGTTGCGTCAGTAGAGATGCAGGAGATGTGTGTAATTGTCAGTTAGGACACACTGCAGTGCGAGGCGAGGCCTGTTTGGTGGAAGTAGGCCAAGGAATTCAACAGCTCAGGGGAGAAGCAACGCCTCGTCTTCCCTGTGGAGAGAAAAGTTTAAAGGCAGCCCTGTGAAGCAGAATGGTCTTTATTTCTGCTGCGTCAGTCTTCCCTCCTCTCCTCACTGTCTCGCTGTCGTTTCACTGTCTAAATGTTCTGGCTTCATCCTCTGCTTCTTTTCCGTTTCTATCTCTGTTGCCGTCTTGTCTGTCTCCGTCTCATGACTCAGTCTCTGTCTGAGGAGGCAAAGGAGCAATGGTGTTATTACAGATTTTTCTTATTGTCAGCAAATCACATGAAAACAAACAAGGAATTTATCTTCAGCCTTTTTAAAAATGAAACCATAAGTTTCTGAAAGTTTGATCTTTTGGTAAAAAGTCACTTCCTATGTTTTGTCCTCAGTGCTGAAACCTGCTACTTTTCTAGCTATTGAGTCCAAAAACAGTTTTTGCCTCTGAGTGCTGGCAGCTGAACAGATCTGAGTGGACTGAATCTCTCTGTCCACCTTTTCTTCTTGTCTTCAGGGACACGTCGGGACAGGGGAGGTTCTGCACCATCTTTCGCTCTTATTCCCGCGGGGCTCAGGTGAGGAACAAATGACTCCAGTAGAATAAGTTGTGTGCACTCTGCGTGAAGTAAACCTGCTGGACTTGTGTGTGTCTCTTCAGGGGATCCTGCTGGTGTATGACATCACCAACCGGTGGTCCTTCGATGGAATCGACCGCTGGATCAGAGAGATTGATGAGGTGAGTGCAGGAGATGGATGGATGATTGGCTGGTATCACAGAGGGAGGTGAGAGCGTTAGACTTCCTGCAGACCTCTTCAGAGGTTGTTTTCTTTTCTTCAGAATAGATGTTGAACTGGAAAATTAAATCTCATCAGATGTGAGAGAGCAACGTTTTCTGCATTCTTTCAGCATTTCTTGTGTTTAGGTGGTTTGTTGTTTTATTGCTGCAACAAAGGATCCTCTGATGATGCCTCAGGGATCCTGGACTTATGATTTTATTTTTTCACTTTCAGACTTGAGCAATCTGAAAAATGTTACAGTTTATTAGATGGGACAAAGGCTCAATAGAAGGAGTTAAGTGGATCACTTAAGACAAACCTGTGTGGGTGTGTGGGCTCCTCTCATCATGTCCTTCCTGCTGACTGAAAGAAAAAGGATGTCCGTGTCCTGTGTGTGTGTGTGTGTGTGTGTGTCTGTGTGTGTGTGTCTGTGTGTGTGCACAAACTTGCTTTTCAACAGGCTGTTTGAAGGTTAAGTCTTAGGGTTAGAATTAGGTTTAGTTTAGGGTAAGGTTTGGGAAACAAGTATAAAAATAGAAGTACTCTGTGTGTGTGTGTGTGTGTGTGTGTGTGTGTGTGTGTGTGTGTGTGTGTGTGTGTGTGCGTGCGTGCACAGTGATATTTTTGGCCTGTGGAATGTATGCTTCAGTTTGGCCTTTCCTGCTCCACCTCCACAGATGTGGTGTGGTCGGCCACTTTTCAGGACAGAAATAAAGTCGAGATAGACGGATGAAAACTGTCTGGATGATGAAAGTTAAATGATGAGTGGAGAAGATGAAAACATGCAGATGTGCAGGTTTAGGTTTAATCCGCTGGATCTGTGCTGTAGTTTTCTTTTTATTCTGTTCAGATTTTCAGTTGAATTAATTCATTTATAACTTTGTGTATAAAATATCAAAAATAAAATGCCCCTCACATTTTTCTAGGGCTTAAGGCGATTTCTTAGTCGTTTGTTGTTTTGTCCAAAATAAAGATATTTCGTTTACAACAGTAAAAACCAGGGAGAGGGAGGAAAATTGAAAATTGGAAACTGATTTCAGTCGGGCAGCTCAATTATTTTTGTCAATATTGAAATCACGATTATTTGACACAATTATTCATTGATGATGGAAAATCATACATTTATTGAACGTTTTAAAAAACTTTAACAGTGGATTTTCTTGAACTTTGAATATAATTCAACTAAGAAACAAATACACACACTAGGAACCGCATTTTAAAATTTTAGATGACACGAGTCCTTCAGCCTGTTTCACTGAAATTGAGAGTTTGTGCAGTGGTCTGATGCAACCATCTCATAACGTTCACCTGGTCGACACCTTTAGCTGGAAGGCTCATGAAAGTTTCTGTTCTTGTTTACAGCAGAGATTAGACTTTTTACACAGACTCTGGGTTCATGGGGTCGATCAGAGGAGGATGTTTTTATTCTACCCGGCTGTGTTACACAGCACAGTCAGGTATGAGATGTCGGCATGGTTTGGTAACGTCACTGTTCAGTTCAATTCTGAGCTTGCTCCTCTGCCATGAAGGTTACAGGGGGGAGTGAACACCAGTCCCTGCAGTCAGTATATGAGCAGTCTGTTCTCAGGCAGAGAATAGTGTCTGACCCATCTCATATTCTCCACGACTATGATTCCAAAGTTCTTCTTTCTGGTCGTGTAATATGTCCAATATGTGTTTTTATTGTTACTGCTATGGAGGCAGCCATGTATGTGCAGCATTTGAGTCCAAGACAAGTTTCCCTGCAGGGACAATGACGTGTCAGTGTATCATACACAGAGGCATTAGAGGTCTTTCTAAAATGACTGGAGAAATTTCTCTGTTGTCAAAATGTGAGACGGATCAAGCAGTGTAACATTTAGGTACTAATCCTGATGTCCAGTATCCGCTTCGACTGCTTCACCTCACAGCTGTTTCCTGCCGGGACGAGACCGACCTCTGCAGAGAGACTCTGAGCATTAAAGGCAGCAGGGAGGACAGGCTGAAGAGAGGCTGATGAGTGGTGACAGTCAGGAGGAGAGAGGTCGGCCTCTCGCTGCCATCATGTTTCATTCATTTTGTCAGAACAGATGGGGATGAATTAGAGACCTGAGCCTGACTGGCATGACAAGATCCACGCCGCTTCCTTCAGCTTGTTGAATTAATAACAAGCTTCCGCTGGTCACTTTGTATGAATGTGATGTCTCTCATTCACTTTCTCTCTCCGACTGATGCTTTTGATCAGCTGGAGATTCTGTATAGCTGAGCTTTTTCTAATGTAACCATCATTTCAGAAAAAGGTCTGAAAAGCAAAGAGATGGCAGCTGTATTTACTTAAACCAATATTTATTTCATATATTCAGCTGATCTTGTCCTTGAAGTCATTGTGGCTCACCGCAGAGAAGGTGTTTGTCGGATGCTGTATTTATTGTAGCGTTGATTATACTGCACTGCGTGTCCATTGGATGCTGTGTACCACATGGAGACAACAAGAACAGTGATTGGTCAGCTCAGGCTGCTTGTGTTTTGTCCTATGAATTTCTGCTGTCGTATATAAAACGGCACATTAGTTCTTAGAACAGCTGTCAAGGTTAATTCTGCCCTCTGTTCCATTTTCCCAGCATGCTCCAGGTGTGCCTCGAATCCTCGTTGGTAATCGTCTACATCTGGCCTTCAAACGGCAAGTTCCCACCGAGCAGGCGAGGGCATACGCCGAGAAGAACGGCATGACGTTCTTTGAGGTGAGCCCTCTGTGCAACTTCAACGTCATCGAGTCGTTCACAGAGCTGTCGCGCATCGTCCTGATGAGACACGGCATGGAGAAGTTCTGGAGGCCCAACAGAGGTGAGTGGCCGGAGGGTCGGGGGTCGAAGTCACTTTGAGGAGCAGGGGAGACACTAAAGAATTAAAGTCAAACAGTCTGTGTCAGAACACTTTCTGGAACAAACTCAACAACACAGCCGTGATTACAGAAGGAAAAAAGTAGTGAATGAAAACGGTATTTTTGTTCAAGAGACAAACTGTACATTAGTCTGAATAGATAAATATGGAAGTGTTGAGTTTGCGTTCACCAGGGATCAGGACAAATTAGGACTAAAACCCTGTCTCTAATATAAGCCTGTTCCAAATAATGTCCAAGTTTAGGCTCTGGCCACTGCAGCAGAATGTACAGTGGGATTTATATATAAAATCTAAATGACACTTCAGTTTCAGTTGGATGTCCAGTCGTCCAGAGAGCGCAGTAATGAGTCTGTGCTGCAGACTCAGTTTGAGACATTCTGTGCTAATGTACCAATAATCATCAGCGGTATGACACACTCCCTCATATGCTAATTAATTCTCTCTCATTCAGCCTTTTGTCTGCCTCATCTGTAATTACAGAGGAAAGCAGGTGGAAGTGATGTTCTGCAAACCCTCAGAGAAGTAATGACGAACTGACTTTCTTTTAACACATCAGACTGAGATCTGACTTCTCCACCCGGTCTGCGGCTCTCAGTCCGGAGCCCATTGGTTCCTATAACAAACAGACATTTTTAAAACACCTCACAAGTTTATAGTTTCATTTTTTTATAAAGGCTTCTAGTTTCTATACAGTTCACAGACTCAGAGTTTGTGCTAATTATTCCTGTTGTGAGCGCAGGCTGTGTGTTTACCTCCTCTCTGTCCTCCGCCTGCAGTGTTCAGCCTGCAGGACCTCTGCTGCAGAGCCATCGTGTCGTGCACGCCGGTCCACCTCATCGACAAGCTCCCGCTGCCCGTCGCCATCAAGTCCCATCTCAAGTCCTTCTCCATGGCCAACGGCATGAACGCCGTCATGATGCACGGACGCTCTTACTCGCTGGCCAACCCCGCCGGCGGCTCCAAAGGTAACAGCTTAAAGCGCTCAAAGTCCATCCGTCCGCCGCAGAGCCCACCGCAGAACTGCACCCGCAACAACTGTAAAATCTCCTAATTAGCGGCTTCCTGGGGGGGGGGGGTCTGACGAGACGAAGAATGATCGGCAGCATGGGATCGGGACACGGATGTACAGGATGTTGTTAGTCGAAGGAAAAGGGCACATCCCTGAAGCTGAGGTGCAGGAATGATGGATAAAGGGATAAATGAGCGCCACCTCTCACCTTCATGGGGTCGTGTTAAAGAGTATGAGGACTTTCCAGGTGGGAGGAGCTCGATCGGTGCCACAAGATGTCAGAGGAGAACGACTACACGGACCTGATTCTTACTACTACCAACTGCTAAAATGAGAGGAAGAGACTCCAGATTCACTCCTGTCTGCTGGAGTGTTAACTACATGTACAGAAATCTCTCATCAACTCGACCATATTTAGTTACTCTACATGATGCACATCACTCGTTGTGTCTGAGCATCACAGAAATCGCCTCAAGATCAATTCACTTTTATGTCCCACGTTTGTTTCTGTTTTTCTGTTTGTCTGGTTATAATTCACCACCAACTTTTTCTGTCCACACCTCAGTTTTTTTGCTATTTTAATGACCAATAAGCTAACAATCAAGACACTAGTAACCAGTCGGTCCTTTATCGATCTTTGTTTCTCCTCAGCTGTAACAGCTGAGTCTGAACACTCATTGGTTAGAATGTTTATTTGATCCACAGGTAACACTTTCTGAAGGGAAATCTTGGTGACAAGATGAGTGAAGGTTCCTGTTCACTGTTGTAGTTGAAGTGGAGGCAAACCTGACCCCCCTTAAATCCTGAAAGACCCAACCCGAACCAGATCTCAGGTTCAGATTTGCTCGTGTGCCTTGAGTCTAAATCGATTCAAAGTTTTCTCACAGAAGCTTCTTGGGTCAAAAACTGCAAGCACCAACAAACACCTGCTGCATTTTTAATGAGCCAGTTCACCTGCAGCAAATGTTCTTAAAGCACAAAAACAAGCCTGAGTGTGAAACTGCACAGAGAAGTCAGATTCCCCAGTATCCAGTTCACACATTCAGATTTCAGATTTATAACAAAATACTGTGGTTCATACATCCACCTACTCCGACGAGGGATCCAGTGATGCTTGTTGCCATGGATACCACTCAACTAGAAATTCATTTTTAACTTGATCCCAATTGAAGAAATGTGTTCAACAAGGTGAAACCAAACTTGAATATTCTTTATTTTTCATGTTGATGTTTCCTTTTGGCCCAAGAGCTTCTGGGAGTTGTGGTCTGGAGGTGGGATGGAGAAGGCACCCAGGGGTTTCATTTTACTCTCACTGCCTCCTCCTCCTCCTCTTTGTCCTCGTTTCCCCTCTTTTCCTCTCTACCAAACCTTTCTCTTCCCTTCATGTTTTACTCCTCACCTGTTCTGTCACACCTGTTACACGCCCCCACCAGTCCACGCCAATCGTATATATCACACGTACACAGTGCACTCACACTATCTGCTCCCTCACAGTGATACTCCACTCAAACTCTATATGTGTATTAAGTATTAATGGTAAATATTTACTTAAAACTATTGTATTTTTGCTGATACTATGAATCTTTGGAACATACTTGAACTAGAGCTGAAACAAGTTATTTGTAGACGTCTACTTGGGAAATTGTGATGAACATTTTTCACTTTTCTGACAGTTTATAGACGAAGCATTTGATTGTAAAAAATAATTGACAGACTATTTGATAATTGAACTAATTAATACTGCAGCCCGACACAGAAGATACAGATCGACGGAAGTTCCTATGAATATATGATGTTTTCTTTTAATGAAGAACAAAACTACAAACTTGTAAGTCTACAGAACCTAATACTAAAACGATTACGGGTGGAATATCACTTTCAACTGTCAAATTTTAAACCTAATAAATATAAAACACACTGTTTCCACATGTCAGATCACCCAATTCCTGTTTTTCAGTACTACGCTGAGTCCCCCCGCCCTCCCTCCCTCCCGTGGTATGCACTAATGTGTTTTCCATACGTTCGCTTCAGTGTTCGATGTTGAAGGAACATGAAGATGGAGGGAAAGGCTCAGATTTCTGGGAGCTCCTGATGTTTGAGATGATGGTGAGAGCGACGGTGAAAGATCTGCTGAGTGTAAGGAGAAAGCGGTCAGAGTAGCTGGACAGGATCAGGTAGTGCAGAGGCACACGTCTGGTAAAATGGAATATTTCACATGTTGACAGTAAACAATGACCTCTGTTTATCAGTTTTCTCTGAATGTCACTCGCCTTCATGACGAGCTCCTCTGTTACTGACCGATTTGCAGGTTTTATTTTTAAACTTGATCGATACAAGTAATCCATGACAGTGAACTTCTGAAATGAAGTCTTTTTATTTTAGTTGGCTGAGTTTTGGACTTTTCATGAGATTTGTTGAGTATCACCTCCGTTGTCTTTGAAACAGAACGCCATTTGTCATCTGGTGATAACAGTATAATTAGGTTGTGATTATGAGAAAACGGGCTTTAAGATATTAGCAGCCACATGTTCCCCCTCATGTTCTCACTCTGCGTTGCATTCGAGTCCAGTGGGAAAGACGGGTGATACCGCTGGACGAGTTGTAAATATTGTTCAACAAGGAAACATGTTGCTGTTCAACATTGTCGCTCCAGTCTCTCCGTTGCCTGGTTCATGTGTGAGGAGGTGACGGGTCTGAACCAACGGTCGTGTTGAGTTGGAACAAGTTCGAACACGTGAACTCTTCCGAGCCGCTGCTTTTTAAACACCGCTCCGTCTCGATCTCCCACAGGGACGAATGCAGCATGTCTTCTTCTCTCTCTCCCTCTGATCTGCACCACCGCCTCCACATGCTGTCCCATGATTCATAGCTGCTGAATAATAGATGCTCTTTTCATAGATCTCTGGAGGGCTTCATCAGAACGCCCCGGCTCCGTCTCTCCTCGCTGCTCTTTCATCCTCCACTCCTTCATAGGAAGCTCAGCGTGGTTTGTTTCTTCGTCTTCACCAGTCGTCCTCCTCAGCATCTGTTTTTTTCCTGCTTTTTGTCTTGTTTTCTTTCTCTGTAATATGAAGAAGTAGCTGCTGCTTGTTTTCACACCACAGTTTGTCCTCAGATGTTGGGTGGGTTTTTCCTCCCGACCCTGTTCCACTGAGCAGAGTGTTAACTCTGGGTGTGTAGTTTAGTGTGAGAGCTGGTGGACTGTCCGTCTGCCTCCCCCTCTTCTCTGTCTTATCTCAGGGAGTTATCTTTGCCTCCAGACTTTAACGTGAACACAATTCCTCTGCAAATCCCAATGATTATGTTATTTCTCCCAGCAAGTTCTCCACTGTTGTCCTCATTAAAACAGCCGGGAAGGTCGCCTCCCTCCTGCTTTACAATTGTCAGATTGATCTCGAGCTGAACGCAAACAAACATCCTCGTAGATACTTTTGGAAAGTAAAAAAACACCTCACACACTTCAGCCTATAGATGTCTTCAAATCCATTTCACTCAGGCAGCTCTTTGGGAATTAACTCTTTAATTCAGATGTAAATTTTGAGGATGTTCAGACCTGGATGTGAAGTTACACTTTAAATGAAAAGCAGCCGCTGGAGACGCAGGAAGGACATTTATAAATGGAGAGAGTTCCACAGTAATGTTGGTGAGATTTATAGTTGGTGGGTTCAAACCTATAGAAACACTGGTTTGTCGTAGCTGAGCACTGGCTACAGCCTCCATGTGTCCCCAGGTCTGAGGGTGAGAGAGATGTAGAAAGAGCTGACACACAGACAGCTTGTGTTGTGTGTCAGCATCTGTTTTGTCACCGTCAGTGTTTTAAGAAAGACGAAGCCGAAAAGGAATTTGACTCGAGCTTGTTGCCAAGATTTCCAGAAGAGGTTTCCCTCTCTGTGACGAACAGGAAAAGGCTTTTATTGTTGCTGCTGCTGCTGCTGACTCGGAGCGTATTAACCCTCACTGGGTGTCATGATGTTTTGTGTCATTTTGTTCATCCAGTCTCTTTGTGTGATGTGAGAACAAACCATTTTCCTCCATGTTTCGCTTCTACGTCTCTTTATGTATGAACCTCCTGAGTGTTTGTTGACCCTTTGCAAAATTGTGTTTCTCCTGAACTGAGTTTCCATTTTGGATTTTCATGGATGTTTTTAAAAGATGGAAATGTTTGTAGAGGATGCTGGGAGATTCAGGGATGGCCTCTGATATTGCCTGTTGTGGAAGTGTTTGTATAAAGGAGCAGACTGTTGTGATAAGAATGACGGGAAAAAAAAAAACACCTGTAAAACACTATTCTGGTTTTTGGCTAAAGCTGCTGAGTAAAATCTGAGGAGAGAGTGAGTGTGTGTGAGAATGTTCTTCAACATCGAGTGGAACATTTTTCTTTTTTTAAATTATTGATTGTACAGTTTCAAGGCAATGGTATGAAGAGAGACTTTTTCACAATAAAACTATTGAATGTTGGAGCCGTGATGTCGCTGCTGATTATTTTTACATGACTTTTGTTGGATTGCTGCTTTAAAAGACTTTTGTGTTGTTTGTTTTTGGGAAGGATGCCACCTACTGGAAGCTTCACGTCAAGTCTCTGGTGAGGACAGAAACAAGCCTCAGACTCTGTCACCTGCAGAACTGGAGACAGTGAACTGTCCTTGAGTTTGTCCACATAATCATGTAAACTGTGTCTGAGTTGCTATTATTTAAATGTCTTCATTATTTTTTTACTGAATGACACTAAATCTGATTTTAAACATTAGTGTTTTGTTAACAGAGCAGGTTTGGGCTGTTTTGTCCCGTTTCAAAGTTCAAGGTTTGACTTTATTGTAAGGACGAAGTGTATTCTGAACATTAGAACTTATCACATAAAACAGAATTACAAAAAGAAAAGCGAATAAGAATAGTCACATCAAGGTGCAGTCAGAATATATGAAAATAGGAATAAGAAAAATGAATTTATAAGCAAACAAAAATATGAATATTAAAAATATATTTATACATTCAATATCAGAAAATATGAATTCAATGTGAAAATGTCTCCGTAAAGAAGCTCCACATCTTTTTAGATTTTGAATTTTAATTATTTGGTTTTATTGAAAAGGAAAACTCTTTTTTTAATTCCTACATTCTTAAAGATCAGGCTTTTATTTTGAAAAGAATAAAATTTGACCGGAACTGTGTCACGTCAGCCGAACATGATCTTAACTTGACAGCAGTCAAACTGCGCATGTCGAGCTGCTGTTTCAACAACAAAAACCTTCCTGCAGAAACAGAGAGTTAATGTCCGTCCCGGTCCCGGTCCGTCCCGGTAACAGCGCCGAGGCTCCGCGCATCATGTCCGGCGTCCAGCTGCTCCGGGGGCTCGTGAACGAGCGTCTGACGGCGGCCGCGGAGGAGATCTTCGAGGCGATCCAGAGGACGGTGGCCGGGTACGAGCGCGAGCTGCAGCGGTCCAGACTGGAGATCCGGCGGCAGAAGCGGATCCTGCAGGCGCTGCTGAGACCGGAACCGAAGAGAGTCCAACAGTCCGGTGGGTCCGTTTAACGTGTTCATCCTTTAAATGTGACGGAGAAAACACGGAGCTCGTCAACGCCCACTTTTCTACTGAGCCGCCCAATAATCAGAGTCCTCCGTTAACGAGGCTGAAGCATTAATTCATTTGTAGTTAAGTCACCTGAAGGCTGAAGCGGCTTCGCCACCAGGTGAACCAGCCGCAGGTAAACACGCACTTCCGGGGTCAGAGGATACCTGATGGAAGGTCAACACGCCAAACTCCAGTCAACTATTTAAAGATTCGATATTTGCTTGTTTATCTGCAAATGTATGAAACTAACAGGCCACGATTTAACATATTATTGATTGTAAACGTGTAGTTTTAAATTCGGCCAACGAGTGATTCACCAAGCAGCTAAACTTTACATATAAAACAAACTTTTATTCTACCTGTTCGCCATCAGCGGCGCTACAGCGGCGCCTTATTTTGATGGGAGACGACTGTGGAGTCCGGATACACGTAAACAACAAATACCACGTGATGTGTGTCGATTTACTTAAACCGAATTACAGACTGCATCAGAATAATTTGGAAAAAGATCATTTTCATGATTTAACCCGACAATATTGGCTGGTAGGTTAAATAAAGGAAAGTTAAATTGTCTCATTGAACGGTGTCTGGTGTCAGGTTGTAGGTACCGAGATCATCAGATGACTGTGTTGGTATCAACATATGTACAGTATGTATTTGCTTGGATTGTGATGAAAATGTGTCATAAATCATTTCTGGTTTATGACAGAATCACCTCATGTCGACTGACAGTTTTCTCCGTAACCTCTGATCCGCGGTGACGTCACCAGCTGCTCAGATAACAAACCTGAGATTTTGGTCCTGTTTTGGATCAGCACCTCTTTTCAGTGAGCTCAGTAGCACTGAAACAGTTTAATTTGTTGGACCTTTGAAATCATGATCACTGTGACATTTTTCAAAAAGGTGATTAATTGAAAAAGTAATCAACAGATTATTCAGTAATGTAAATAATCAGCTGGAGGTTGGAGGAGATAAACTGGCTGTGTCTAGTTTATACATTTGCTCTTAAATACAAATCTTTTGCTACATTCTGGTTGACAATGTGTTAAAAGTTTCCTCCTCTGTGTCTGTTTCCTGCAGACCAACCTCAGCTGGCTCTCTCCGTCTGGGATGAGGACTTCCCCTCCGACCAGCAGCAGCAGGAACGCTGCGATCAGGAGCAGGAGCAGCAGGAGCCTCCACAAACTGAGAAGAGCCAGGTGGACCTCCCCACCGGCCAGGAGGAGGAGCAGCTTCAGGAGCTGGAGGAGGAGGACAACACCATCAGGTTCATCTTCACTCCTCCCTATGTGAAGAATGAGCTCGACCAGATCCAGTCCAGTTACCAGAGCAGCAAAGGAGAAGGAGATCCTCTGCCGAGCACCTCGGTCGAGGGGGAGCAGACGAAGGCGGAGGGCGACGATTCCTCCGGCTGTTCTGCAGCAGAGCGCGACGACAGCGATGAGGAGTGGAGGGCCAGCGTGGGATCTCAGAGCGATGTCGACAGCGACAGCAACGGCAGCCACAAGTGGAAGAAGGGACCTCGTCTACCGAAGGCACCAACGCTGCACCCGACGAAGAAATCTAAATCACGCATCTGCTGCAAAGTCTGCGGCAAAGCCTTTCACGCCAA
Source organism: Holacanthus passer (assembly GCA_025331565.1). NCBI lineage: Eukaryota > Metazoa > Chordata > Actinopteri > Pomacanthidae > Holacanthus > Holacanthus passer. The sequence continues at coordinate 1,219,446 of JAFREQ010000042.1, read as the reverse complement.
CGTCTCTTTGGTGAATCACATGGAAATTCACCCCAAGGACGTCTGCGGCGTGTGTGGGGAACGTCTGGAGACGGAGGAGAGCTTTCGAGCTCACCTGAAAACACACGTGAGAGCTGAAATCTGCAGCGTTTGTGGGAAATGTTTCGGGGCTTCCAGCTCTTTGGAGACGCACATGAGGATCCACACGGGAGAGAAACCGTTTAACTGCAGCGAGTGTGGAAAGTCCTTCAACTGCCGCCACAACATGATGCGACACATCAGGATACACACGGGGGAGAAGCCGTATCCTTGCACAGTCTGCGGCAAATGCTTCAATGACTACTCCACGTTGAAACGGCACCTGCGGGTTCATGTTCACAAGAAGAGCCTCGACCCAAACGACGCATCTGCAAATGAAAATAGCAACGACGGCGATAAGAAGACAAAGACATCATCACCAAAGAAGCAGCAGACTCGAACCATATGTGAGGTTTGTGGGAAAATGTTTCACTCCATGGTTTCTCTGGTGAATCACGCCAAAAGTCACGCCACAGACCTCTGCGGCGTTTGCGGGACGCATTTCAACTCCGAGGAAAACTTAAAACTTCACCTGAAAACTCACAAAAACGGGAAAGTGTGCGAAGTGTGCGGAAAGTGTTTTGACAGTCAGGGAAACCTGGAGATGCACATGAGGATCCACACGGGCGAGAAGCCGTTTCTCTGCAGCGAGTGCGGCAAGTCCTTCAACTGCAGACACAACATGATGCGACACATCAGGACACACACAGGTGAGAAGCCCTACCTGTGCAACACCTGCGGCAGGTGCTTCAGCGACCACTCGACTCTGAAGCAGCACAGCAGCACACACACGGGAGAGAAACCGCACCGCTGTGAGATCTGCGGCAAAGGTTTCCACAGAAAGACGTACGTGAGGCTTCACATGAAGAGCCACACGACTGAGAAGTGACCGCCGTGCAAATGTGAGGGGGTGTAAATAAAAACACTTATTAAAAGCTTTTTAAGTTTAATGTGCCGACATCACCTTTTTCATGGTCCTGGTCGGGTTGGGGTCTGTTTTTTAAGCTTCCCTCACCGATTTGTTTTATATCCACGATGGATGAAATAACTGTGATGTAACAGGAAGGACGTCACTCGCTTGTGACAAAATAGAAATAATGCAGGTTTAAAGCTGTTATGGGGAGTTTTGGCCACTTGGGGGCAGCAGAACAAACTATTAACATATAATCACCTTATTCAGTGAATATGGCAAATGTGTAGCTGTTTATTAACACATCAGCATTAGTGTTGGGCAAGTTACTTTCCAAATGTATTATATCACATACTAGTTACTTTCAATTGCAAAATAACTGCAGAAGTACGACTAACATTACATCATTCACTTGATTTCGTTTTGCCCACACGACCAAATCTGATCTGGAGACAGTTTAGAGCTCGCAATCATCCAGTCTCTTGAATGAAGTGCATTTCTTTTAATGTTGAAGAGATTTTCTGATTTGTTCTACACTGCATATTTGTCTATCAGGTGTCTCAGATTTTGTACTGAATATCATTTCATCTCGTATATATTTTAATCTCATTTCTTTTACCCTGATAATGACATAATAATGTAGTTTCCAGACACTTTAATTCTTGAGGAATATGTTGTATGTTCTAGTATGAAAAACTGGGCTAACATCATGTTCAATACACAACATGTGCTGTATTCTTACTGCATACTATTCCAGTTTACTGCAGCGCCGCAGAAGTTCCCGTAAAGGTCACTACAAAATAACATTATTTGCAATGTAACATTTCACAAATCTCACATCAATCGTTCAGATGTTCTGTGCAGTTTTGTGTTCTAAATGCAGTTTAGTCACAATGTGCCTCTGACCGATGTGAAGGATTCAAATATAAACTGTTATCGTTTCATTCATGGCAGTTTGATCTCATGACTTTTAAAAAGCTCCTCTTGTAATATGGAGCTTATCTGAGGTCTCAGATTCAACCAAAGACTTTTGCAGAGCTGTGACACTCAAACAAAGAGGTTTGTTCCAGTTTGTTTGAATAAACCTTCACTTTCTGACTGATTCTTGAGTCCACTTTGGGATTTTCACACAGAGAGGAAAAGACCAAAAAGCTGCAGAGAAACTGAGTCACATAAAATATAATTTAGAATATATGATGATGGTGATCATGTAAAAACTTTCAGAGACATTTTTACTGTTTCATGCTTTCAGTTTTGTTTTACGCTGATGATTTCATCATCATAAAATCTGGAATTTCTGGCTCAGAGAGTAGAGAGGTGGTAGGAATGAGGAGAAGAGATGAGGGATGAAAAGCAGCAAAGGTTCAGGTGCTGCAGTGTTGAGGTGAGACAGAACGTAGTACATTGAGTGAGGTATTAGAGGTTGTGTGTGTGTGTTGAAGAGTTTAACACTTAAACCAGCTGCTCTGCTTCATCAGGACTGTTTGTGTGTGATTTGATCAGATTTGTGACAATATGTGACATCACCTTTTTCCACCTGAGCCCCGCCCACTTCAAACCAGTGAGAAGAAACAGAAATGCAGAAATCTCTCAAAACTTTGGCAGAAAATGATTTTAAATAACTTGAACCATTGTGTTTCTGTGCCAAGGCTGTGAAAATGATTTCTGCCTGCAAGACGTCAGCAAATCAAACTATAGAGAACCTTCATCACTGATGACTCACAATACGTCACATTTCACATTTGTGGTAAATGTTCAGCAGAGAATCTGAGCAGAAACAAAAAGGTTTGTGTGTCATCAGTTAATGTAGAGGAAGAAAAGCTGTGTGTGATCAGCCGTCTTGTTTTTACATTTACTCCTCTGTCATCATATTAATGAATTGGTTCATTCGTCCCTGAGTGAAGGTGTGGGTGACAGAGGTTCCTGCAACCGTGAAACAAAATTCAAGCGTGTGTTTAAAACAAAGCCACTTGGAGTGGAAGTGAAACCAACCTGTGATCACTTCACTTCACTTCCATTCTTTCCTTCTTCAGAGTGATTCTGTTTCAGGATGAGTCACATGAGTAATAACGCATCTGCACACACACTTTGAAAATGAGGAGGAAAGTTGGATGAAGTGGAGAAGCCTTTTAAACCTGATTCAACATGTAACTGACTCCTACTTGAGCAAATATAAAAGCAGCAGGTGATTCCAGGCTCCGCCCAGAGATGAATGATGTGAGGCGAAGTGCTTTTCTATCCATCTGTTTTTATGCACATAAAAAAGTCAAAATAATGCAAACAAGTTTTTACACTTGGCTGAAGAGGGTAAAGTTGATGTATCACTAAAAACAAAAGGAAACAGACTTTAATACATGAAACTAAAAGGAATGCGATGTTTCCATCATGCTCTTTTCATGACGTCATCTCTGTCCTTTTCTTCTGTAACGGTTTGATGCCCAACACCTGATATTCAGATTTTCTAGAAACTCAGTCATTATTAGTTTTATATTTGGATAGAAACTTGCACACAGAGATGAGTGAGAGGCGGTTTCTCCTCTTCCACTGTGCACGAGCATCTTCACTGTTTTCTTCTTTCTTGCAGTGAAAACGTCCATCTGGCCTGGAAAGTCCCATAACTCTGGCAGGACATAAACCCAACATGACTTCTGACCACACCCACGTAATATCCTTCATCCGACTGTAAACGAGAGTCAGAAAACAGTGCAACAAGTGAAACGAAAGTGAAAGATGAACACACACATATATGGAACTTCCTCCTGAATCCTGACCCGTATAAAGAGCAGAGTGAGGTCACGCCCTGCATCACTGGAGGAACCTACACAGGTATGTGAACACACACTTTGTTTTTCCCTAACACATCTTTTACAGTAAATCTTTTCAACACCGTGTGTGTGTGTGTGAGGACACGATGTTAGTTGCTCTTAAACCTTCAGCGTAAGATGTTGGTGTGTCTGACTCAGCTTCCTGGATGATGTATTCTTGTGTTTGGCGCCTAAACAAAGTCGATGACGTGTTTAATCCTAGAAAAGACGTTTTCATTCTCTCACAAGCTGAATTATTAGTTTTACCAGATACTGTTAGAAATAATGGGAAATGTTTTAATAATGTCAGGGCTGGAAAACTGAAGCATCCTGTTTAACAGAACTATAAATACATGCACAGCAGAATAAAGAGTAAACTTTCTCTTACAGTAAAAACACGCTGAACTTTCATCATGACTTTAGAAATAATGAAAGCACCTGGATTTATCTCTCTGTTAGAAAAAGAGTCCACAGGCTGGACTCAGACTCGGCGCTGCTTTGAGCTCACCATGACAAAAACCGAGGTTTAGCAGAATGAGGTCATGGTGTTTTCCACCGGGGGAAATACACTTACACTATTTTAGTCTCACATGTTTAAGCCAAGAGCTCTCACTATGATACATTCTCTGGGGACAATGAATGTCTGCACCAAACGTTGTGTTAATCCATTTCGTAGAGATTTTCCACAGGAGAAGTGAACCGCAGTGTTTTTGCATTAGATGAGTCTCCAGGTTCTTGGGTTATTACTCAGAATGGCCCTGGGTCATATTTCATGTCTCACCTGTATCTGAAGCCAGACGCTCCCACAACACGGCCTGTTCTCTGCCTGAGGAAGGCCACGCCGAGCTGCCCGTCATGCTAAGCTAGGCTAAACACATGCAGAATTTAAAATGAACCTTCAACCTGCTGTTGAACAATTTGTTACTTTTCTGATTTCATTCCTGTGTTTTTCTATTTGCAATGATGTTTTGTTTCTTCAAACTGAATCTTTATACTAATAAACCTCTTTCTTACAGTGGCACCAACATGTCGTACCAGTGGGCTGAAGATGACTTTTACTTCCCCTCTGGGTTCAGTCGGCTGGGCGCCTTGGCACCAGTCGCCGGTAAAAGGTACATCATGTACCATGGTACCACCCGGAAGAATGCTAAGTCCATCGCGTGCACAGGTTTTCAGCAGTCTGCAGACGGGATGCTGGGCCGCGGCGTCTACCTCAGCAGAGACCTGAATAAAGCCAGCCGCTATCCCATCGATCACCCCGAGTCTGACAAGGTCGTCATTAAGGTCGTGGTCGACGTGGGGGACGTGATCTGCATCGATTATCAAGGTCACCCGCGTCAGAAGACCTGGCATGACGCCAGCTGTGGTCGGGTGTATGACACCGCCTGGGTGCCACCCAACTGTGGAATGGTGAAGAGCGGTTTGGAGGAGGATTGTGTCTGGGATCCCCGTCGAATCGAGATCATTCAACTCATCCACCCAAAACCAGCCCCGTGTGGGGGTTGGCCTGTGCCTGGGCGTGGTGCGTGGGGCTACATGTGATCTCCGCCAGTTCTAACCAATTTATTTTGTATGTTCAAATGTATTTTCGTATGTTTGGATAAAAAGTAAATGACATTATATTTTGTTACTGTGTCATTGCAACCTGCAAAATAAAAGGCTCTTTTTAAGTCTGAGTTGTTTGTCTGGTTATGTTGAGTTTAGTTTGAGATATTCACCTTTGAAATAACAGATTTTACCTGGAAGAAGCACAGGTATCGTTTTCACACTCTGACGTCACCTGAGACAGGGACATGTTGTTCTGTCCTGTGTCGAGTGTCCTGTGTGTAGGAAACCTTTTGTTTTCAAGTTCAGCTCATTATAAAAAATGACCACACCAAATATATTTTTAATATGAATTTTCAGCTGTTGTGACGTCTGCAGTAATCCTACATGGATCCTATGACGTGAACACTGAGATGTGTAATACGTGATCTTGTGTCCAGGTGGCGCTGTTGCTCCGTGGTTCACACTGCCGTGAATTCCTCCACAGGTATGAATGTGACCCACTCAAATGATTTTATGTTCGAGCATCGTGTCTTGTTTTATCTGTTAAACGTCCAAAGCACAAAGACAGTAAATGTACTGTGATGTAGGACAAAGAACAACTGCAGAATTCAAGAAGCTGTCGCCATCAAATATTTGACATTTGTGCCAGAAAAGTGATTGAACGAATATAAAAATAGTTGATGACTTTTCTGTTTCTTCTGAAACATGTGCAGGTCCTTGTTTGGCAGGAAGGAGCCAAATCTGACTGATGATGTTTCTCCAACAGATGTTGGAGAAGGTTCTGTCAAAACAGGTATGACCTAAGTCACATGACCTCTTCACCACGAGACCAGGAAGAGGTCAGACATTCACATCAGAGACAAAACACACCGAGGGTCGAATGTCCTGCAGGACAAAGATCCAGATCTGAGGAGGAGGATGGAGAGAACAACAACAGAGAGAAAGAGAGAGAGGGCAAAGAGTGGAAGAAGAGAAATCCTGTCTATTTTTAGACGTTTGTTCAAATAGATTTGTGGCACTTCACTGCAATATGCATGAAATCAGACTAATCTGGTGGAAAGTGTATTAGGAGGCGAACAGTGATGGAGATTCATGGAACTGCTGGAGCGTGTGTGTGTGTGTGTGTGTGTGTGTGTGTGTGTGTGTGTGTGAAGTAATCATTGTCTTGGGTGGAGGAGGCTTGTTCGTCTAAGCCTGCGTGATGTGTTTATTATCATATTTCATTTCTCCCATCAGTCGACTGCACAGACAGCGAAGATCATTTATCAATCAATCATTTATTAGATTCGTGTGATGTATTAAAATGTCATCGAACAGTCGAAGAACTGCTCTGTTTGTGTGTCCATGGATGAATGTTCCGACACCTTTGACCTTTTGACTGACCTCTTTCACTGAACCTTGTGTTTGTCACGTCATGATTTGAATATGTGGATTGTTGTTCTGTGTGTGAATGAAAATCACTGTGTCATTGCAACCTGCAAAACAAAAGGCTCTTTTTACGTCTGAGTTTAGTTTGAGATTTTCACCTTTGATAGTGGAGCGATTCTCCTGTGCATCATATTTGCACGTGTGTGGGGAAGAAACGTAGAAAGATCATATTGAATCATTATCATATCAAACCAGAAAAGACACCTGTTGTTTTTAGAGTGTTTTATTATATTATTTTTGTTTTTTATTTTGCAGTGTTTTATTTTATGTCAAGATGTGACCTCGCTGTTTGATGTGTTGTTTCAACTGTAGCTGCTACAACAAAGGAATTTCCTATCTATCATCTATCTATCATCTATCTATCTATCTATCTATCATCTATCTATCTATCATCTATCTATCTATCATCTATCTATCTATCTATCTATCATCTATCTATCTATCTATCATCTATCTATCTATCTATCTATCATCTATCTATCTATCATCTATCTATCTATCTATCATCTATCTATCTATCATCTATCTGTCTATCATCTATCTATCATCTATCTATCTATCTATCTATCTATCTATCTATCTATCTATCTATCATCTATCTATCTATCTATCAATCTATCTATCTATCTATCATCTATCTATCTATCTATCTATCTATCTATCTATCATCTATCCATCATCTATCTATCATCCATCTATCTATCTATCTATCTATCTATCTATCTATCTATCTATCTATCTATCTGTCTGTCTATCATCTATCAATCTATCTATCTATCTATCTATCATCTATCTATCTATCATCTATCTATCATCTATCTATCTATCTATCTGTCTATCATCTATCTATCATCTATCAATCTATCTATCTATCATCTATCTATCTATCTATCTATCTATCATCTATCCATCATCTATCCATCATCTATCTATCATCTATCTATCTATCTATCATCTATCTATCTATCTATCATCTATCTATCTATCTATCTATCATCTATCCATCATCTATCTATCATCTATCTATCTATCTATCTATCTGTCTATCATCTATCTATCATCTATCTATCTATCTATCATCTATCTATCTATCTATCTATCATCTATCTATCTATCATCTGTCTATTTTGCAGTTGCATGTTTGAAATGTGCATTTTAACTCTTCACCTTCTGTGAATCTGTGTTTTTATCCTGATTTGACTTTAGTTCATGAGACGAAGCTGCAGAATCACAACAAACTGCAGCTTCTCTCTAACAAAAGACAGAGATGTTTCCTGTGGATCTCTCTCCTCATTTGCAGCCTGTGCCAGCTCCCCCCCCCCTCTTCCTCCTCCTCCTCCTCCCCCCCCTCCTCCTCCTCCTCCTCCTCCTCCCCGCCGCCAGCAGCCCCTCTCAGGCGGCGCAGCGGAGCCTTCATACCCCGCTGTCGGCGTTTAGCGGCCGGGGCTCGGAGGCTGATCCGCCGGGAGGAGAACGATGTGTGGCCGCCGGCTGGCCCGCCGCTCCCGCTCCGCCGCGCTGCTGTCCGCCGCCGCCGCCGTGCTGCTGCTGCAGACGCTGCTCGTGTGGAACTTCAGCAGCCTGGACGCGGCCGCCGGGGACGGAGGAGCCCGCAGCCGCCCGAGGAGAGAGGACCGGGGCGGGGGGCCGCACGGAGCCGCCGGGGAGCGACCGAGGAGGAGGAGCGAGCCGCCGCCGGCGCTCGGGAAGGCGGCCGCCCGACACAAGCTGCGGCCGGTAGGTTTCTACAGCTGGAGGATGCCGCCGCTGCATCCGCCGCCGAACTTCGTGCAGAAAGCCGCCGATTTAAGGGGTCGATCCGCGCCCGGTTTGTCTGGTTCAGCAGACTCTGGGTTTGCTGCTGTTCCTTTGAATGTGTCGAATCCAGATCGCTGCAACAGCTGAACAGGTTCCGAGCTCAAAGCTAAAATCAACGCGTTTGTTTCAGTGTTTCTGAAGTGTTTGTTTCCATCAGCATGAACAAAGAAAAGATCCGTGTTCTCGAAACAAGCCGATTTATTGATGATATTCAGGCCGAATGTAAGAATGAAGCCGATATTATCCGAGAACAGCTTCAGTCTTTTTCTGCCGTCGCCTTCGTGTCTTGTTTTTCATGAGCAATTATAATTGTGCGTTTTGTGAACGGAGTTTGGTGAGACGCCTCTCCATTCAACGGACCGGTCAACATGTTTTTATGAATCTTTTCATCCTAAACCTTAACAGACATTTTACACATGAAGCTTCCCACAACAAGTAGCTTCTGTCAGTTGATCTGTGATTCACAGGTTTGATTTTTTAAAACTGCTGAATTTAGATTTAGATGAAAAACATCATGTTTCCTGTCACAGATTTTCTCACATTCACCTGTGTGTGTGTGTGTGTGTGTGTGTGTGTGTGGTTCTTTACCTGGTGGGATCCAGGTGTTCTCTCATGTAGTCAGAACATGAATGTACTGTATGTGCCACTCTGTGTGTGTGTGTGTGTGTGTGTGTGTGAGAAAGAGAGAGAGACGTGGGCTGTGTTGCAGGCATCCTTTTTTTACGTCCTTTCATTACAGTTAACCAGATACCCTGTGATCTTCCCTCTATGTGTGTGTGTGTGTCAGAGCTGTGATATGTCCTGACAGTTATTGGCTTTAAAACAGTGCAGATACATGCCAGCACTTTTTTTATAGAGAAGGGAGTTTGGGAGGTGAAGAGAGATGAAAGAGGAGAGAGAAGGAAACGAAGGCGACGGTGAAGACGTGATGATGTCACAGCGAAACGAGTCGTTAGATCTGAGGACGAAATGACTTCAGTGTGTTAATGAGTCGGTGAAGGTGTGTGAGGTTTGTTGAAGAGCAGCGGCTCAGTGACGGGTCTGAATTTACCAGGAACCTTCTTCCTCCTGTTTTCCTCCTCCCTTCCTCTCTGGTACCTTCACAAAGTGTCCGACAGCTTCAGAAGAGGTGAAACATTTTAATCCCAGCAAATGTTTTGTCTTTCAAACGGCTCCGACTTGTTGTGCTTGGACAACATGAAGATGACTTACCTCCTCTTCTTCTTCCCCGGCCTGAGTCTGTAGGGCGGCAACGGTTTTCATTATAGAATCCAAATCTGTCAGAGCCCGAGGAATCATCCTCACCGTCAGCTCGTCCTGTTTTGTCCAAGCAACAATCGTAAAATTCTCTCTATCTATTGATGTTTGGTCGTAGAAGAAAAACAGCAGATCATCGCAGTTGAGAAGCTGGAACCAGATGAAGTTGTGCTTCGCTTGAATCATTTTCAGTCTTTGCCTCAGTTTTCATCACCTGCAGCAAATGTTTTGTTTAGTTCGACTGATCGTTTCAGACGTGCTGCTGTTTCAGCTGTTCTTCAAGCTTCCATCAGCAGAGCTATAAATGAAAGCTTCGACCTGAAGGTGGCGCTAGATGAAGAGTCACTGGATCATTTGGTCCGATCGATCAGTTACACTCGTTGTCTTGTAAAGTTCAGCTGCTTTGATTTGATTAATCAATGAGTTTCTCATTGATTCCCATCAGTTGAAACTCAACAGTTATGATATGTGATTTTAGTTTTCTGACATTTTAGAGAATCAACAATTACTCGATTAATCCAAATAATCAACTGATTGATCGATAATGACAATAATCACTTGGTGCAGGCGTAATACAAGCTTGTTCTGTTGTTGTGTGTTGCAGCGTTGTGAAATTTCAGTGAAGATCAGTGAGGGCCTAACGTGTGTGAAGGTGATAAAGTGTGTGTGTGTGTGTGTGTAGGGGTGTGTGTTTATTGACAGGAAGAAGCATCATATTTCCAATAAAAGACTGGACATCAATGGAAGGAGCTCAATAAATCCTGCAACACCCCCCACCTATACAGTGTGTGTGTGTGTGTGTGTGTGTGTGTGTGTGTGTGTGTGTGAGAGAGTGTTTAACTTTCACTGCGGCAGTTTCCACAGTGCACACATTCACATTACAGATACATTAAAATACCTGCAGTGTTCAGATTCCAGCACCCTGACTGCAGGAAGGGAGTGTTTACATGTGTGTTTGTGTGTGTGTGTGTGTGTTGTGTGTGTTGTGTGTGTGTGTGTGTGTGTGTGTACCGTGTGTACTGCCTGTTGACATCCAGCTGAGTGTGTTTACAGCAGTGGTGGATGGCGCCACAGTTGCACAACTCTCACATTCATCACCCTTTTGAGGGGATGGACACACATACACACACACACACACACACACACACACACTGACTGCTGACCACATGTGTATCACAGCTGATTCACCAGGTCAAATCAGATTAGAGGATTGGTTCGGATCAGGTTTCTCTGATGGGATTTATACGTTCTAATCTAGTTTAGATTGTTCAATAATCCCTAAATACTGTGTGTGTGTGTGTGTGTGTGTGTGTTCTTGTACTTCTGTATCTGTTTGGACCCTGGCAGTGAGAAGATGTTTGGAAAGTGAGGACATTAGGTGAAGGTTGGGATTAAACATAGCTGTGATGGTTTCAGGAGCTTAGAGGACAGAAAAATGACTTTTTAAAAAAGCAGCAACATCTCTTTCGAGAAATATTTGGAATTAGCTCATTTTGTCATTTCATTTTATCAGCGTACAGATATCAATGATGTAGATGAGATGTGTTGAGGTGGAAATCACGAATCCGTTCAAAGACTCATCGTCACTGATTTTGTCGTTTGTTCACTGGACGATCTAACGACACTAAACGATCGTGTCGGTTCAAACCTCCGTCACGAAGTGAACTCGTCACCGGTTCATCCTCAGCTCAGGACCGAGTCCGGCTGTTTGTCCAAGCTGAGCCAACACGAGCACTGTGCATGAGCTTAATGGCTCAGCAGCCTTTTATTTACCACTGAGTCATCAGATTATTACTGTTTCTGTGGCATTCACCGTCTTTCAATGAGCTTTTAACGAGGAAGCAAAGTTCTGTGAATCACAGCCGAGCGCACGGTCGTGATCTCGGTCGACACTAAAACGCCACCGATTCCTTCTTCGGCAGTGGTGATTTCAGGTCAAAGATTAGTTCCTACATGTGCTGAACTCCTCGACAGAGACTTTGCTTAATTCTCCTGGAGGACGGTGGCGTCTGTCCACAGATATCACCGAAGGTTTGTGCGTTTGAAACCAGGTCGTCAAGCAGAAACCCTGCAATGAGCCCACTAATACTGAATAACAATGATAGTTTGTGCTCGTTTCGTTTG